>BRZM01000011.1:15266-304450 GCA_033238685.1 Lates japonicus
ACTGTATAATAACCATTGGCGCGAAGAAACCTGAACAGTTGCCGTCAGTGGTGAACCTTCTGTGCTGAGAAAACAACTGTCAGAAGAACAGAAAACAATCAGGGTAAACTGGCATGCTAAATTAAATAAATCAAACATCAACATGACTTGTTTTCTTAGTTAGAGCGCATTTAATAGAAAAATGTGCCGCACTTGTTGTTCTGAATGTTGCGTCTTAAGCAGGTTAAACTTACAGGTTGTCAGTGTTCTCATCATAGGTACGATCTTTGGTCACCTCCCAGCTTCTGGACGTCAGATGTCGACTTCATTCCTGATCAGCTCTGAACCGAGAGAAACAAAAACACACAAGGATGGATTGTTTATTACAATGTAAGTAATCTCTATCAAATAACTCTCTTTGCTCCTTTTATGTGCAGCAGATCTCAGCTGTATGTTGTGTATTTGAGACAAGTTTTTATCAGAAAACAAATGGCATTGGTTATTTGATCAAAGGCTTAGCCTATTTATGATAAAGGACTTAAATTATGTGTATGATTTCTGTAGATTGTCAGATGCTCTGGAAGGAGTAGCAGAAAGGGACTGCGTAGACAGAAGGCAGGCAGATGCAGAAATAGACAACAGTCGCTTGGGAAAACTGGCAGAAAATTACTGAAGAATAAAGTACACGGCTCACATCCGGACAAGCTAACAGCACAGACAGGATATATCTTCTAAATATCTAAAAGTTGCATTCTTAGTGAGAGATTTATGCAGTCAAAGTCCTGTTTCATACCAACGCCTCTGAGAGCTTAACCGGACCTTGACACAGCATGATGGCTAACACTGCTTTGCACTGCCAGTCGTGGAAGCACTGGAGAAGTTACCGTAACACAGTAAAATAATGTGTCTACAGAGGAGCAGCACATTAGCAGAGCCAGCAGTAGCCACAGTGCTCAGTTTCAGGTTCACAGGTGTATAACATGCCGGTCAGGTTTATTGGTGTATAACGTGAGTAAATGCGTTATTGCGCAACCTGCAGACAGCTGGATTGATTAAAATAGAGCTTAAGAGGAGGTGTGAAATACACGGCTATGCAGTGTCTGTGTACGCTCAGAACAGTGTATCCTCATGCTGTTCTAACTCTCCTCTATGCTTCTCCACTTTCCCATTTAATTAGTTTCGGTTCCTCCTGAGTTGATATGAAATATATTTTCTCAGGTTGCTAGCATAGCAGCAAGCATTGTTTGCTATAGTACAATTTACTAAACAAACCTTGTTGCCCAGGCAAATTTGGTCCATAGAGGAGTCGTTATGGCACTAAAAGGACCTGAATTGTTACCATTATCTGTCAAAGTTAAAGCATTGTACTGCACACAAAAGCACTGTGACATTCATACACAGCCACAAACCTGTAGGAGCTCTATGCTGAATGGATGTAATAAAGGTGCCAGACGATGCCAATAGTGATGAATTATCAGCAAAATTGCTAATAAAAGTATTAATAAACAATGTGCAGAAGATAGGGACGCAGTGTAACTTGGCAAATGTACCAGTTTGTGGTATCTGGACATCTGTTCAAACTGAGGTGGTGTTACTACAATTGAATATTAGGTGATGAGACAATACACAATCACTTCACGCCGTAGAGATAAGGGATGCTACAAAACCATGTCGATTGTGAGAGATTAGCAACTCTGTCAGGTTTATTTGACAACATTGTGTTGTTGAAGGCTACAGCCTGTTTGACAAAGAAAAATGTATCGGACTTTGTTTTAGCCAGCATCCACTCCATCATTGGACACTTAATTGGAAACACCTGTATACCTGTGTATTGCAGCAATTATCCACCCAGAGTGCGAAAATTCATGCAGATGATCGCGAAGCACCAGTCGGCTGGATTTTCAGAAAGCACGTCAGAATGTCTGTGGAGATTCTCAGTCATCCGTCATGGTTATCCAATGTCATCAAGGGCAACTGACTTCGGTTCGAAGAACCGAAGAATTGAACTACGGTTCTTGATGAGCAAAACCTCTTCAGGTATCTGCAACCAAGTCCAGTTGTCCTTGCTTTAACCCTCACATACTGTTCATTTTATACCTTCACATTAGTCCAGGTCAATTTCGACCCGCCAAAAGTACCCTCATAACAAGTGCCTGAACCAAAATTTGAATCCACAGATCTACGTAGAATGCATAAACAGACGATCTGACAGCAATAATGGAAGATCAATCTCAAATAATGCTTCAGAAAGCAGGGAGAGGTATTTTAGGTTTACAACACCGTTTTTGGAGAAAAACATCCTCTATCACACAATATCAGGTCCTGTTTTACCCAAGACATGAAACATAACAGCCATAATGATTTAAATTTCAGATTTTTAAAAGTGAAAAATGCCAAGAGCATTCTGGACCGGTGGTGGAGGGATTTATTATAAATCATGTGTATAAACTAGCAATCAGTTCAACACTATTCTCACTGCCATATTATAAAAAAAAGTCCTGATAACTACCATCTATAATTAGCAGTATTAACTCAACATTAATTAACACTTAGAACACACAAAATATGATTAATTGTTTATTACAAACCAGTTCGTGCATTCACAGACTAGTTTGAGGTGTGAGGTTCTTCTGAGGAGCCTGAAAGGCTCCAGACTCTTTTTGCATTGGGTTGGGGTGTAACACTACCCTCCTCACAGCAGCTTCAGCAGCACTGGCAAGGGCAGGGCAGTGATCTGAGCCTGGCCCCTGATCAACAAGTTACAAAAAGCCAACATGAGGACGGAGGGAGAAGGAAAACAACTTTGCTCTTGCAAAAGAGAACTGTGAAACAGGGACATCTTGCTGCAGATGTAAACACATGCAAGTCCCACACACACAAGACTAGTTTGCAATTAGCATTTTTAAATATATTTTTCCGTTGTGTTTTGCATCATGTTGGAAGATCAGATCAAGTGCCTCTTTGCACAGTAAGTCTTTATGCTATAACTTCAAGTCACTGAGGTTGGCGGCACTGGAGGAAGCTTTATAATACATCTGTTATAATCTTATAACCCCCGTCCTGCCAACCTCTCTTTTGATCTCTGTTTGATCTCAGTTAAGAATAAATAGATTGAATTTGTATATTTTAGATCATTTTGTCACATTGCAGGTGCTTGTGCGCTTGCAGGTGCAGATATTGTGTCAAGGCGCCTGACCCCCGTTCCCACCGCACCAATATGATCATTGCTGACAGTGTTACGGCCCCTTGAACTCTGTCACAACCAACCACAAAATACACAGACATGGCATGTACAGTTTGACAGTTTCAAGATTAAAACCTAAACTACCCATCTTCTCTTGATCCTGAAATCCATCTCATTAGATATAACAAATTCTGACCTGGAACCCAGCCTCAACGCATAAAATTTAGAAATCTATACAACAATATAAAATTGTAAAATATTTTCATTTTTGGATATTGTGGGTCACTTTTAGAAAAATTTCAGGATAAAATAATGACATTTAAGTATTTTCATCGCTGTCAAATGTCAAACGGTCAAATTTGACAGGGAACAGTATGTAAGGGTTAACTCTTCTTGGGCATGAATGTATAACATGTCAAACCATGAGCCAGATGGACAACAGCTTTCAACAATCTGTAACCTGTAATACTAATCAGTTATGGTTTGAACATCACAGCTCGTCTGAGTATTGTTGCTGACAGAGTTCATCCCTTTAAGGTTGCTGTAGTTTAATGCCTTTCTTATGGCTACTTCCAGCGATAGTGCTCCATGTCGCAGCAAAAGTCATTCCCAAACTGGTTTCATGAACATGACAATGAGTTCAGTTATCCCAGTCACCAGATCTGAAGCCAATAGGACACCTTTTGGGATGTGGTAGAACAGGAGATTGGCACAAATGTGCAGCTGACACTGCAGAAATGACGGACGGAGTGTTTCCAATGTCTGGAATCCATGCCACAAAGACGTAGTACTCAGTGAGTGTGTGTGTACATGCTTAGTCTGATTCCAATGTATACCCTCCAACGAAGCTTCAACACTGTGCTACATTGTTTACAGCAATGCTTAATACTTTCGATTTTGTCTGGCCAATCATTGTATAGACAGTCAGGCACCCAGTAGCCCTGGCCAATTCTGCTAAATGAAGTCATTATTGTTTGTTCATTGTTCATTATCATGTTGTTTTCAAATTGGGAGTAACCCGGTGTCTAGTAAATATGTTTCTTTGAAATTAATAAAACTAATTTGTTTTGATTTGGAACAGTCAGTGATGAAAATGGTTTTAGAGCCAAAAAAGATCACTATTTCATAAATGGTAAATGACTAACTTACTATCATTTGTTAACCTGGCTGGACTTATCGATGAAGCAAACTGCCCATGCCATATCAGTCGTTGCTTTTTTGAACTGACCACAATCAACCCCAACCCCCAAGCCCAGTAGTAGTTCTTTAACCAACCTCAAACCCAACCATAGAGATGACAGATCTGAAAATCTCACGAATAATTTCCCCATCTATTTAAGCCTCATCTATTCAGTCATTTGCGGTGTAGTCATCGCTTGTTGGTATATTATTACTATTCTCATATGGTGCTCCTTAATTATAGACACATTTATCAGATCTGACAAATTCATTATATAGTACACACAGGCTCGTACCAGTCATTCATTCATCCAAAACTGATGCTGCATGTATTTTAATATTGGGGAAAGTGTTCTACACTGAAGAAAATGTGAATATCCTTTGTGCCTCAAACAGCAAAGACGCTTATTCAAGGCTCACCAAACCTGCCTTCAACAATGAACTTAAGTCCAGCTTTTACAGTTTGTGGATTTCTTTGTGTGCAGATGGGAAGGTTTATATGTGTTGATGAGAACAAGCTCTGTTTATTGAATTTTTGTGTTCACATTTGGTGGAGGAAAAATATAACCAAAGTTGTGAAGTTTTGATTATGCAACACTAATTACGTGTCTCAACAACAGCATGGACAACAAGGGCTGCTGTGTAGTACTCTTCTCACTTTGCAACTATTTGAGAGCACAATTTGACTGCACATTTAATAAAACAGCTCTATTAAAAGCCATGGCAACACATCCATCCTATAAAAGTGAAGGCCCCAACAAATATCCCTTGTGAACAGCAGTGGTTGCACACTGTATCAACAGCAGGTACAACTTGACTCTCACCTGTGTGTGTGGTAAACATGGCGATGTGATGAAACTCTCCACGTCCTCCTTGTTTGACTGAAATAGCCAGAAGAACCTGTTGCCATCTTTGGAGAATACCGGCTTTGGTTCTGCAAAAGCAAAGACGCATCAACTTTATGTAGATGTAAGCACAGGACAAAATTTACATTTTTCATGTCAGATATTTATTTGTTGTAAAAAGTGTGAAAATGATCAGTATCCTGGTATTTTCAGTGGTTTATTAATAAAAAGGTTGATGTCAACCATTATTCAAACCACTTTTTTCAGCCTGGAAAGGGTAATCTACAGTGGGTACTATTGATTAAAGTAACACTGAATGTGAGTGAACCCTTTTTTCTAGAAGCGAAATGGTTAGATAGAGAGAAAATAGCACTACATACTACTACCTGAAACTCACAGGCACATAAGTAGGATTTAACAAAGATCCCATTAGTTGCATTATGGGAAATAGGCTGACACATACACTGATTTCTGCATATTTAGACCAATCTGTTCCTTGTTAGAACTCAACTTTATTCAAGCACAGTACCAGTTTGGTTGTAAGTTTCTTTAAGTACAGTTCTGAGGTACTCAGATGCATTGTTGTATGCTAATCCGCTTGGGCACAAATAGGGCAAATCCATACTTTGTTGATACTGTGTGAGGTGGCAACCTGCAGGGAGACAATAAAAAAGAACCTTTCTTCACTGTGTTAATGGGAATATTTCTACTTTGACCAAGTACAATATTAAAATCTGTTTTTACAGCTCATGCATTATAAAGTAATAACCCAACAACAATGTAATACATAATAATGTAAATTTGAGAGAGGGGTTACTTGTTGCATGATGAGTTACTTAGACACTTTAAATACATTTTTACACAATAAAAATCAAAAAAATCAAAATATAATAAGAATATTCCATCAATTATTTTTTTGCTACTTTTACACACTGCTCCACTACATTGCAGAGGCTAATATTGAACTTTTATTTGGCAGCTATAGTTACTATTTCTTTTTGCAACCAAGATTTTTGATAACCAGTAATGAGCATGTAAATAATGCATGTAATTACCAAAATCATGCACAGTATAATGTTACCCCACTTTGACCACAAACAACATAAATGTTGTTACACTGGCTGCATAATTAATAATCAAACTAACATAGCTTTCTTGGCTGCATACTGAATAATTTGGTATGCACCAATCTCGGCAAAGTGTAAGAAACAAGGAAAATTAGATCTCATCAGATATTTAAATCCCTCGCCTAATAAGCACATATTCCTACTGTATTGAGGAAATTTCTTAACTGAATAGTTCACATTTACAGTTTAAAGTTGTGTAAGTTGTGTGAATAAATAATCTCACTCAGCACCCAACAAATTCTGGTTCAGATGGAAAGATAACTCCAGAGCCTTTATTTTTCCTTATCAGTGCTGTAGATCTCTTGAGGTCTTATGTGTGATGAGCCTCTTCTGCACTGACACAACCTCATGTCAGTAAAGTATCTCAGAGATTACCACTTTAATAAAGACAGGCAGCTTTGCAAGATTATGAAGTGGTTGAATTAGCCACGGCTACAAACAACACACATAGGGCTGCAGGGCTATACTGTATGATCAAACCCTCACAGGAACTTTCTCTCTCTGCCTCGACCTTTAAGCCTCCAAACCCTCTGAGTAAATAAAACATAAAGCTGAGAGTAGACTGCACTTCCTCATTTGGCAAAAATAAATAATAATAATAATAATAATAAATAGAGTAAAATGATCAGGTTTATCTTGAACTCAGATAAATAATAGTTCAGATAATTATTTCACCACATTTGAATGGAATTAGTGGTATAGCATCCTCCCATAGCTTTTATTTGATTGCAGGTTATTGTATGTCCGTACTCTCCTGACTTCAACAAAGAGGCTGATGATTAAATAAGTAAATTGTACAGTAATCATGCTTTGCAGAAGTCCATCAAGAAAAAAGGTTACTTAAATATTCTTCTCACAGTGAAACAATTGCTGTACAGGAAAAAGGAGGAAAATCGATCAATGTGAACGCTTCTTTTGAAATTCAACTGTTATTTACACCCAAATGATAATAATTATATATTCCCAGTATTCAGAAAGAAGCCTTCTGTTCTTTGCTTCAACTAATAGGCTGAGCAACAGGAAGACCATTGTGGCTCCATGGTTTCAGTGGCTGAAAATCATCTGCTGAAGGGAACAGTATCAAAGGGCCAAGGAGTCTTCCTTGCTGCTGCTCAGCTCATGCTAATCAGATGTTAGATTCCGGGTGAACAGAGCCTTTCCTTCCAGATATACAGAGAGTGTTGAGAAGTTTGTAATACAAGATGAAAAATTAAGAAAACTGTCCTTTGTGCTCACAGCTTGAAAGATATTGAGTATGAGATGGCATTAAGTAAAATTATAGCACTGATCACATGATTACAGACAATGACAAAGAGAATGCTGGAGAACTTTACCTGTTGGAAAGCCAGAGCTCAGAGCTTTCTTCATGTTCTGAAAATATGTCAGAACAAAATGTCAGACTGGTGTTAATTTACCAAATTCCATCCTTATCTCTTCCAGCCTCTTTTTGCTACTGCTTATCATACTTATACAGAGGTTTCGAAAATTTTGAACAATAGGGCAGAATCATAGATGCAATATAATCAAATTCTTCAAATGAGTTTTTAATGTCTACAATACAGCGTGAAGGAATATATTTTTCATATTTAAAACTTATTTTTGGAACAACACTAGCGAGAATTGTTTCCAGACAGAATCATCTGGTCAGCTATACCGGACCCCTTTATTTTAAGCTGTTTATTTTACACGCCACGGGGGACACCACTCCCGGGTCTGAGCCCCTCATATTAAAACCAATATGCATGAGCAGGAGCCAGAGTTTTGCAGGGGATTCTGACTCTGTGTCCAGGCCTGAGCCAAGCTGCCTCTGGCTGGGTGGCATGTTTGTTCGTGCAAATCACACCAAATCGGGGAACCACAGCAGCACCGGAGAGCAGTCTGTTGAGTCCCACAGTTCAACTCCAGGGTTAACACTGTTTGTGTAATCCAAAACGGGAGAATATGGAAGGATTTGACCAGCAGATGTGCTATGATTCCACCAAAGTTTTCTGAGAGCCAACACTAATAGTGAAACAGACAACAGTCAATGCCTGCAAGGTCAAACCCAAAAACCTAAAAATCCAGCTAATTGCAAATGCAGCTAATTAAGAAAACTTTACCTTCGTTGCTGGTCCAAGTATGTTGTTCTATAGTAAGCATTCAAACCAATCAGGGTTTGAACAAATTAATTTTATATCTTAGTTGTATTCAAAATGTTTTAATACCAGAGCTGACTAGGCACCACACCGGCAAATATAAAAACAACATATTTTACATAACTAACACATGAATAATGAATTGGAGTGAATGCTGATTTATTTATTTTTTGATGGTTTCAATACATAGGTTTTATATCTTTTTAGCATAATAAAATGGACGTATGTAGCCACATTATTTTTAACAGGATTCTTGTTTTAAAACAATAAAAGTCAGCCACAGACAGATTTGTTATTAGCTTTACATTAATAAACCACATTGATAAAGTCAGTTGACATCAGTTGTCATTTCTTGCCCAACAAATCCATGATTAATATTAGGAATGAGATGACTGTGTTCTTTACTCTGCAAAATCAGGGCCGCCGGGTCTAAAACATTTTTTTTTTGAATTGTGGTCGATTATTGTAAAATGTATTAAAAATCTGATTATTGTAAACTGTATATGTGCAATATGAGAATAGAAAGCTTAACAGGTGGCAGCACTAACTGAGGGAGGGGGTTTAGCAAACAAAGCCAATTCAAATCAACAGTTACGGGGGGTCCAAGTTAGCAAGACACAGCTCCACTCTGGCAACATACATCCTATGGCAGACCGTCGAGAAACAACTGATTTTGGAATTTTAAATGCTGGTATGATGGTGCACTGAAACCATATGACACAGTGTGCTGTCTAGTCATTTACTGAAACTCCTGCAGATTCTGGATTTGTGAACATTCATACCTTCATCATGGCTTATATGAAATGAAGAGATTTGGATGCCTTATTACCTGTACACATTTCCTGGATTTTACATTATGTGCTTGGTATTTTGAATAAACTTTTACATCTCGACTGAATTTTAAATGTTTTGAGCCTGGGTGCAATGCAGGATAATGCTTATGAGAAGCATGAGAACAGTAACAGTGAGTACCCATCAAAGTATTCAAGGTGGTACTTTCTGTTCAACAGAAAATAGAGGTTGTTATTTTGCCATTCTTAATTAGCTCTTCTTAATTCAACACAGACAGAACCACCTGGATGGAAAATTATTAGAATAACTGGAAACAATGAAAGTTACAAAGAAAACAAGCAACAAACACTGGACAAAAGCACTACCTTGTAACTCAGGCTTCATCAAATATGAACTGGAAAAGAGTAGTCCATTAATATTTATCAAGCTCTATAGAAGAACAATGTAGGCGGCGGCGTTGCATCACACAAATAAGAACAATTTCTTTACCAGGTATTTAGTAAAACAGCAATAAATATGTTGTGCAGAGCAGATTTGTCAATGAAAAAACACAAACGTAGATGAAATGATTTAAAATTTTCAGCCCTTTACAACCAAGGGCACACTGGTCCATCTTCTTTCTTCACCCACGCAATGGCCGACGCACACATTCACATGGGCACACACACCGTGATTTGGTGGCTCCAGTGGTGGTGTCACACACAGTTAGATGAGATGTTCTGGGCCCGGGTTCAACCACCTGACAGATGTCTTGGTCTTGCTGATCCACTTCACCATGGTCACATAATGTTCTCTCGTGAAAACCATTGAAATTACAATAGTTATTTCATGTTATCTAATTATCTGTGAGGTTAAGTGCATTGTTATTGTAGAGCTCTGGGAGATGCAGATAACCATACTAAATATTTTAAAAAGTAAGATACTTTTAAGATAAAATGTACAAAAGGGAAGATTACATATTGAACAGATGTGATGTGGTGGTTGTTAACAGAAAGGCTTACGCTTCCGCCAGCACAATCATTTCCATTTGTAGTAAGAATGAATGAGAAGAAGTATCATTTAGCTAGTAATATAAACCATTGATAATTAAAGTGAATAGAGACATTTTTCGCACTGGAAGCTGAACCTGACCTGCTGATGCAGGCAAACCGCAGATCGCCTTGGTCCTTAAGACTCACCAAATTGGCTTGAATGTCAAGCTGCTGCTTTTCTTTGTCATGTCTTCCCACACAGTCCTTTCATGGCAAGATTTAGATATTGTGCAGCAAAGAAATACCACTCTATGTTAACATCACCCAAATCTTTGTGCTAGAGCTCAGTCCAGCAGAGTTCTGTCAGAAAGCTGTGCTGATACAAAGTCACAGGAAGATCTTTTACAGCTATATCAGATCCATTTCGTATTGGGAGTGTAATCTCATGAACTCTAATGGCTCTGATGAGATCTCTGAAATCTGTTAAAATGACATATACAACTGCACTAACTGTAAAATAACAATGAACATATTTCACCAGAGCCATGCTGGGATTTGTTGGTCATTGTTTATAACCTTTTATTAGCCCTTAGCTGAACTGAACTCAAGAGTACAAGTTGCAGTTCCAGTGACTGCAATGCAGCAGCTGCAGTGTAGCAAATTCCCCAATTAAAGATGCCAAGCGTCTAGTGAGGATAAATGATCATCTAAAGTTGAAAATGTCAAAAGTATCCTTGTAAGTGTCACAGCAGCTGATGCAAAAGTTTGGAAAACAAAATGCAGCTCTTCTCACCGTAGTTTAAGTGTCTCCGGAGGCATGAGCTCCAGTGTGTGTGTCGGCCCGTAAAGATTGACCACGTAGAGCTTCACAGCTGGGTTGGGTTGGCCAGCCTGCATGCAGAATCAATAGTCCAGACTTTAGACAAAAGCCTCTCATGATTGCAGTGGGATTTTTTTTTTTTTCATGCAACACCATCCTAAATGGCAAGTGTGACTTAAAAAGAGCTGTCCAATGATGAAGTGATTTGGAGTGAATCATTAATTGAGAGCAGCCATTTAAAGTTTTTAAAATGCACATACATACATACAAATATGCATGTGTTGTCATGCGGAGACTATTATGAGCTTTGTCCATCCAACTAAACAGCCGACATGAAAAAGACTGCTGATTAGACATGATGCATTGGAGACACTTCACTGAAGCAATTGGAAATTACAGTCATAAAAAACAGGCATTTGCATTCTGCCAGTAGACTCATTTAAATGCTGCTCTGCCTACAAATCCAGAAAAAAAAAATCATCCCTCAGACATTACAACACTGTTGAGATCAGTGCTTTATGATGTTTAATGAATTCTAGAGGTTAATTTGTTATTCTGTGTAGTCATTTTCTTTTTCACTCCAACTGCAACAACTCGCACTATAGTACTTTGATTTCCTGTGCTTCCCAAAATGATGACGCACGGGGAGAGGCCTATAGACAGATCTATGCAGAGAACAACAGGTGTTGCTTTCTATCAAAGTTGGGTAAAGCTATTGTAGCTAGCCAACTACAAAACTGGGTTGTGTGTATGATCACTGAGGTGCACTGCATTCTCTTCAAATGAGGTATTTCATTTCCTGCCTCTGTCACAGTGTACTTTGTTTTTTTTTACAATTTTTCTTTTAGCATGCTGCTTTCAAACTGGGTTGAAAGACATCAACAGAGACATCAGTTGTAGACACATTACAATAAAGTACGGGTACTAAGAAAAATAAACCACCTGAATATCGAAACACAAATAGTGAAATCAGTGGTTATTTTGGGGATTCGTTTTGTAGGGAACAAGTGTACTTCATATCGGCCTTGTTCAGGTGCATCTGCCTTCAGATTATTATATGGATGTGTTTTGTTGATTGGACGACTGGGTTTACAGAAATACTCTCACAGCAAACTAATCATTCCCCAACAGACCTATATAATAAACTTAGAAAGGCAAAACAACACAATTTAAGCACAACTTCCATTAAAAGATTAGTTCACATCAGCGTTTGTCCTTGGGCTGCATGTGGTACACCTCCTGTCTTAATATGATATTAACTAAGTCCTTGACAACTAAATGTGATAAACCAAACTAAACTTCAGTGTTTGGAAAAATATTTTTTTTGCTTTCTTTCTGCGAGTGAGATGAGAAAATTGATACCTACCTCGTGTCTTTGCTTCAAGAACAGAGCAGGAATCACACTTTGGGTGAAGAGGGCTAAGCTAGCTGAGACCCCACTGTCACACGCTTCCGTGTGAGTACAAATTTAACAAATACAAGATACAACATGTTCATCAGTGAGCTTTACAGTTATTGCAAGGTGTTTTTCACCTTGGAGCCAGGTTAGCAGTTTTCCCCTCCCCCCCGTCTTTAACCTAAGCTAGGCTAACCACGTTCTGACTCCAGCTCTGTCCTGAAAGCACAGACATGAATGATGTTGATTTTGTCTGTTCCCTTTTAAAAGAAAGCAAAAAAGTACAGTAACAGTAAAAATGGCAACAGACAGTTTATTCTTCTCATTTGCCAGGTGAGTAGTATAGTGCATAGAGATATCACAGCATGTACTGTAATATGGTTTCTAAATAATGTTTACCTTGGGGTATGGGTACTGCTTTCCTTTGGGGTATGCCATGCCAGTAAAGCGAGGTAAAGCCATGTTGGGCACTAGACTGTCATTGAGAACGAGGAAGGCCAGCCTCTCTCCATCAGGTGACCACCAGTGAGCCACATGGGTCTGAAGGATCTCCTCTGTTTGGAAGCAGACACAGAATTACTACTTTTTTAATTTTTTAAAAAGAGAAGAAAAGAAGTATTAATCAATCTTGCAAATGAGGAATCAAACAGCAAGATTTTAACTGTTTTATGATACAAAATAATACAACATATAATCTGCCAATAGGAAATTTAAACCACTATGTGTAGACTTTTGTTATGATTTTAACATTTTTGCCACTGGGGCCAAAGTTGGACGTTTTCAGATTGTATGGTAGCTTTGAAACAGACCATACTTCAGCTGTATATTGAACTTAGAACCAAATGCTTTACTTTGTATTTTAATCTGTAATTGATATTACATTAACAAATCTAGAGGACGTATACACAAAAGGAAAAAGGTTAAATGGTGTTAACACCAAGAGAAATATCTGTGCATTTAATAACATCTTGTACGTGACACATATTCAGTTGATGATGCTGACCTATGTCACACTGGTAATAATATGGGTAACTGTTTATATCCATTGGATGTCAAGTTATAATATATGGTACAGTGTATTCTAATCACCACCTAATAGAAAATGCAGTCTTATGTGGTCCATAATGGTAAGCCACAACCTCCTCAAGCTCTGAAGAACTAAATATGGAAAAAAAAAAAGCTGCTGTAACAGAAGAGGTATTAAATGGAGTTCTAATTTAGGGTCAGCCATCACTGATTACTAAATTATTAAACATCACAAATGTAATTAAGAATAAAAGGGAATAAAAGGAGACAAAACAGTGGTGTACTTCTTGTGGTCTCTTCCCTAAAGAAGATTTGCATAATCTTTTTCTCTCCTGAGAGATGGGCCAAAGTGCCTAAGTGTATGCAGCGTGTGTTCACTTAAAGCACATAAAACGACTTCTCACAGCCAGTGGGAGATATCTGTACTAGAACAAACATTATGAATATTTAATCACTGTCTTTTATAAGGTAATGTTTCTAAACACAGTCATTTTCAGTTTAATGAGACAGTCTGTCAACACAACACTGAAAATTAGGTTAGATATTATCATTATTTGTACCTCAGCAATGTTTAAAATCCACTGTGGCAAGGCAGTTTCTCAACAAGTCATTATTTGATATCAAGTCTCTGTTTGTCATTAAGATTCTTTGCATGGTTTCTTTCAGAGAAAGTTTACTGTTTGGCTAGTTGTCTAAGACAGCATGGGAACAAGTTGATATGTACCTTCATAGAGCCAGTCAGCAATTCCATTGAAGATGACCCCTTCCTTCCCTGAGGATGTTAGCCTAAGGGAGTTACTCTTGACATCAGATTGGTAGTAGATGTTATTTTCAAATATGTAGATCTGTAGAGACAAAGCACACACAGTCACAACTTAGATGGTACATGGTATGGTCAGGAACACAGAAATGCTGCAAGACAAACTTGTGTACATGGCTGCTCAATTTTCAAGGAGGTACCAGATTTTTCCCTTTATAATTTTAGTGCACATCCACTGGATTAACAATTCTTATATTAAATACACACAGTATCTGCTCAAGCATCCATTCTTTTAGGATTAAAGGTGTAAGGCTGTGTCAGTAAGCCATCAAGTGATTAACTCCAGTGTACTGTAAACTGTATTTGGGGAAGTAAACCTGTTACTCCTCCAAATGGCCTCAGCAGTAACATAAAATTCCAAAAACCAGAATCATCTCTGTGAGGACAGATAGAACAGAGAAAACTGCAACCCTGCCAATCCACCGTCCTCTGCTTTTATTTCTAATTGTTGTTGTTTTTTTGCCTTTATGTCCACAGCTTTTCATTGCACAGTAAATATCTGTATATGAATGGAGAGAGAAGAGCAGAGGACAGTGTTGATGGGACATCTGAGCCTTTGTAATGTCAAAAAAATGTATCAATCGTGCAAAATTAATTGATTTTGACACTCCTATTACTATTCTTTGTCTTGCTTCTATTTGGGGGATAATCAGGCTGAAGAGTTGGAACTACAGTTTCTACAATTTTTTCCTAGATGTAGGCAAAAGAGTCAGTTAATAAACTGTGGACCAAACTTGGACTCTTTTTTTGTAGTTTATTCCTTTACATTTGGGCAAATTATCACCATTACAAGTATGACGAATTAGCTATTAGCAGTTCCTGATTGAAATGCACCCATGGATGTACAGTCAACAATCACTGGGTTAACTTTGACACTGGAAAAAACGTAAAAACGTGATGATTCTTGAGTCATAAGGAGCATATTTTCTTTGATTTATAAGTTGTGTCTGTCTTTATAGCCTACAGGTACTTAGTATTAGCAATAGTACCCAGTTTACAAAAAGTGTTTACACATTTACTTTGCAACTTACTTTTTTATTGAAATAAAACAATTGTGATTCAATATTTGTTCAGAAACACTTTTCATAGTTCTTAAAGCCCAGCTGTTTCAAGTGATAGATGAAGCAGGTAGTTTGCACTACAGTAGCAGCAGGCCTACTGTCCACCAAAAAAACAGTACGACCAACAATTCCTTGTAGATACATTTGTCAAACTGCAAAGCTAACTTGTCAAACAAACACCGCAGAGTCCATCTCTCAAAGTTACACAGACCAAAATCTGTGTCAGGCGGAAACCAAATATGTCCTTGGCCTCTCCAAAGAGCCGGAAAGTCTCTGGCCTGATGTGGCAAAAAATTCATTAGCAAAGGCGCTCTCCCTGCACTGAAACAAACTCAGAGTCAGCGGGGCCTTCTGCTGTCTGACTGGAAGGCATCAATATATCATCAGTCTAGAAGGCACTCTGTGCATGTGCAAAAAGGTTCAGAAAAATAATGGTTTAACCACAGACCCAATTCAAATACATCCTTTGCAAGAAGTAAGCACTCTTCTAAAATATGAGGGTTCATTTTTACAACTATGGAGTGAAGATAAATTTTCGTTTGAGGTTTTATTGTTACATGTATGATCAGCTTCTAGAGGTTGAGGACAGTATTCCATAACAGGTCACAAATAGTGTTCTTTGAAAATAAAAAGTCTCAGAAATTTGCCCAAAACATTTGGGCCAACATTGCTCAAAAAAAGAGTATATAGTGAATGTTTTGGGACAATACTGTATTTGCAAGCCAGATGAATACACATTCAGTACACTAGTGATTATTTCAATTATAATTCACATGCACACCTAGAAGCAATTTGTTTTTATAGTCCAATATATGGAGTCAATGTCAGATATATGGAGATGCAGCACACGTCGGTGATGACCACAATGATGGACGTGGATATGTCATGCAAAGTTCTTCAGTGCGCTAGCCAAACTATAAAGTGAAACCAACATTAACTGGATCAAATGTACCTTTCAGGTGTGAAAACAGCCTCAGATTCACATTCTGAATTATTGTTGCCTTGCCTTTAAATCTCCCACACAGCCCTGTAAGGCTTTTGGCTTTGTACTGTCTATTGCAGACCATATATATAATTTCTTGATGGTTACACTGCTGTGGAAATAATACCCTAATTACCTCTGCCTACAGGTTGCTGAAAATACAGCTGGATCAAAAGGATAAGAGTAGTCATGCTGGAAAATGGGCATTGATATTCACTATTGCCAGTATCATTATTAAAGTTCACACGATCAAAAGTGGATCGAACAAGGTGTAATTAGCGAATAACCATAGCCAAATTAGAATTTTATCAACTGGGAAAAGTGATTTATCCTTCTATTTAGAGTCACTATGTGCGTCCAATGCATGTAACATTCTGGCATCTTCCTAGTTAGAATAAAGAATTTCCCAAAGAATTATTATCCTTACTTACAGCCTCCTTCACAAAACACACATCATATCATTATTTCCAAAGATGCACTTCTTGCTAATGATGCCATGCATGCCTCTCAAGAGCTAAAAAGCCTTCACATCTGTCTAGCTCTCCTTATCACCATAATGACTTCCTAATGGAGTCGTGTTTGATTTATGCTCAAATATTCCACGTTGAAATCTGCCAGTATGGACAAAGCAGCTTTACTAGGTCAACAAAAAGGCCTCCTAATCTGTCTAGTGTAGATAAATAATAAAGGTATAATGGGAGAAAATCAACATCTTATTAGGGTCGCTCAAAATGTGAACCTGAGTACATTATAAGCGGAAATTTCTGAATTAGAAACGCCTGGCACTAAAACCACAGAGAGCACACAACAGGACAAACTTCTGTTGTTTGTGTTTGTGTGTGTGTGTGTGTCCTCACAGTTCAAATACACTTGCAGTAAAAGCAGAAAGATACAAACATAGCTCCAAGCATATGGAAAGTGCCATGACACTTTGTATCTCCATTCATATGACACAGTGTCATTCACAGGCCTGGAGCTGATGATAAATTCTTATTTTGTTGGCACAGAGGTTTCAAATTACAGGGTTTTGCTTTTCTGTCGAAATTTGTTGGATGTCAGATAAAAGTTGTGTGAGATAACATAAAAGAAAACCAACCCCGCGTGTGTTGATTCAATGTGTTGTCATTATTGGGTCAATACTTGAAGTCAAACATCAATGAAAATGTGGTTTTCATTAGAGCTATTCTATATATCCTTGAAAAAACAAACAGACTCAGAAACAGAAAGTTCACTAATTCATTTTCAGTAACCCTGAAATGTATTAAAGTTAATTGAGGTAAAGTGGGGTGGTGCTGAAAGACAGGATGAGGTTATGAGGTGTTTTTCACTGTATTCTCACCAGCTGTTGGCCTTGCACTCCCCAAGCAGCGTACTGCAGGACAGAGTTCACCACCTCAGGAGGGTCGAGCTCCCAAACCTCCCTGAAGAAAAAAAAAGACAATGTCATTTGCAATGTCATCACTAACATCCACGTTTAAGGTAGTCACCTAGGCTGCACTTTTTTATTGCATTTTACCAGGAAACTAGATACATGGGTGTAATTTATTAACATGTTATAATGGAAATATGATATAGCAGATGTATAAACCATATACATAAGTACGGGTGAGCCTAGGTTATTTATCGAGCAAATATGGTTTCAGGTTGTCAAATGTGAGAGTTTCTTGGCCTTACATTATAATAAACAGACTGTTTTTGGGTGTTGGATTAATAGCCAAAACATACAGACAGACATTTAATGACGTCACCTTGGGCTCTACAACCTTCTGATGCACATTTTTCACAGATTTACGATGATTTATAGATCAATGAAAATAACCAATTCAAGAAAATACAATAAAAAAAACAATACTTTTTAGTACAGACTCAGACCCACAGTTCATGTATGTATAGTAAGAAGCAAAAACAATTTTTCCCTTTGTCATAATAGACATAATGTGTTATGTTAGTTTCTATTGGTTCAACTGACGATGAGGCGTAAATTCAAACAAGCACAAATTGGCAAGAGACTTGACACAATGCCAGAGTGGTGCCCCAGACTGGCCCAGTATCTGAAGAATTTATCACAAAACATCCTAGACTAACAGTCATGTTTGAAAAGGCAAATCCCATCAGTTGCATAAAGTTTTAATCCTCTCCAATTAGTGGTGTGAATCCTGCCAGTCACCATGACAGACAGAGTAGTAGGATGTCCACATGCCAGCGTGTCTGAATCGCGATTATAAAACTTTTTCGTAGACTTTTCCAAAGGTCCACTTGTAGAGCAGCAGGGCCCTACAGACTGATCTACTGATAGTCTCCAACCTTTATCACAACTGAACATAAAACTATAACATTGCAGTTTTCAGATCATCAGCCATATGAAGCAGAGCCCTGTAATCAGATACAGTCCCACTAACCTACACAAGTCCAGTGTGGAAAATCAAAACACAGTGGAGAGACAGAAATGAGCCAATACTGTCCAGGGGTCAGCTTAACAAAAAGTGTGTCATTGTGTGCTGGGCATGCCTGTGAAATTCTCTCATTTTCCTTTGTTGTGGTTTCAAAGTGGCAGGCATGTGACATGTGCAGGTCTGAATGACAACTAGATGTTAATTCCGTGAACTGTTGAAGTCACAGTCGAGGTTGCTGTTGATGGAGAAGGTGTTTGATGGAGCAGACACGTTATTTCTTAAATTCAAAGTTTAGATTAATTAAACTCTAATTTTAAAACAGATTTCAATTTATGGTCCTGAATAGGGCCTCCCATTGCGTCATCTGATACAGGACACATGTTGTCTACATGCTGAAAGGTCCCTGTGGTCTCAATTATGTTGGAAAAACTAAAAAAGCTGTAAATATTTACATATCTGCACACAAAACTGCAATATGCATGCAAAACATGGTTTAGGCTAATGATCCACAGTCTGTGCAAGTTAACCATAGCTCTGCAGAGTCTAGGGATGATTGTAGGTTCTAGGGAATAGGAAAAATCTCCTCCTTTCCACCTCAGCCTGAGCATTTTAACCTTGAAAAAGAATGAATTTGTCATATTTCCTTTAATTAATTGCATTTGAGGGGTGCAATATATTACCTTTGTAGCTGTACATCTGTGTTCTTTTGTTTCAGGTATGATGGTAGTGCATGGGGTGTAGCACTTGGACATTAGCTATGGCAGCTCCTCCTCTTCCTGATAGTCTAACAGAGTTGAAATCTTGTTCTGCCAATCAATTTGTGACAATTCTACCCCTACTCTAGGTTCACTATATATGTTTTTTTTTTAATGTGTATTTCTTACTCTGGTTGAGACACAGCTGTGGCGAAACATCAATCTAGTTTCATTATTAAAGGCTGCAAGCTAATTAGAGCACTCCAGCTCTTTCTCTTTTTTTTTTTTGTGGAAGTTTGCTGCCAATCAGCTACATATTGCTTTTGCAATGGGACACTACCATTTTGCACAAATTCATTCACCAAATTTAAATAATGTTTTAAAATCTAGTCAGTCGAGGGCCACTGAACATGTGGGGCCCTTAGGCTGCAGCTCGGATCCGCCTGTGTGTTAACATTTGGAACAAAGCAGACAAACAGAGAAACACCTGCCTTTTCCTTCATGCATGTCACAACATGTAATTTGATGATAAAATACTATGTTGATTGCACTTAATTTTTACGAAGAATATCTCTGTTGTACAAATTTGCAAAACGCGGTGGCTCACAGTTATTTTTCACTGATGACAGGTGGTTTTACCACACAGGTTGCCCCACGGCAACTGCTCAGGAAGACAGAAACACTCACCGCGTATGAATATTGTAGATGCTGTAGGAGGCCATGTAGGAGTGGCGGTAAACCTGCAGCAAAATAAAGACAGAGAGGGAGAGATTAAAAGATGACTGTCTGAAACATTAACGTGAGAAGCAGCAGTGCCACAGATAATGACATCACGACAAAAAATGAAAAGGAGGAAGGCATCAAACAAAACAGACTGCTGGCTGTTCTCAGTGATAGAATCTGGAGACAATGCAATTTGCATGGGTGACAGCTGTAGGACGAGACATTTTAATTCCATCTGAGAAACCCATCATCGCCTAGTGCCTCTGTGCTGAAAGCCCGGGAGAGACGGAGACGGAGACGGAGACAGAGACACAGAGAGAGAGCGAGGGAGGGAGAGGGAGAAAGAGAGAGAGAGGCATTCAAAGTGACAGAGGGGTGCATGTAAAGCTGTCTGACCCCCCCCCCCCCCCCTCCACACCTCCCAGAGAAGCTGTGCCTGACATGATAATAGACCTCTGACCGTGGCGGGTGATCGGGCACAGTAACAGGCCATATTTTTGCATTTCATCATGAAGATGACACTTATGTATTCAGCTCTGATACAAAGCAGAAGAATCTATTACAAGAAGCAACTTTGCTGCTTTTAATATAACGACTCATAGGTACACTTGATTAACTTCTATTTATACTCATCCTTGATAGAAGTTAAACTTAAGTGAACTTGGGGCTTTAGGTAACTGCATATGAAGGGAAAAAAATCTGAGTGGATAGTATACTTCTTGTATAGTATTTGTAAGTATTCTCAATTCTATGCTATTCTAGTACAGAGTACAACTGTGGAGCCATTCATAGTGAAATGTTGGTGAGCAAGGAAAATTCTTAATGACAATAATAATAATACAGACAAATAAAGATAGCAAGTCAATGACAGACATAAATATACAGAAATGTGGTCAACATATTAATGGATTATGTAACAGGGAACTCACAAGAATATGCACAGAAATAGATCAAATCTTTGAGCGTGCTCTCAGATTTAAACTGGTCTAGTGAGGCAGCGTAGCTTACCAAACAGAGAGAAAACAGCCCTGGGAAACAGCTATCAGCACCTTCTCATTTTTATAAAGGATGTTATAGCAAGAAGTATTACACACCCCAATGGCACAAATGAGAGCTTCAAGTGCTCCCTGGTACACCTTGAGGAGGTGAGCCAGAGGCTACAAGTGCTCTTCATCATCTTGGAAGGTGTTGTCCATGATGGAGTTCATTTTGGACCATTCCTTCAGGCTGCCCAGCCCTACAGAGGCTAAGCCTTTTTATTTATTTTTTTTTCCTTTTCTTTTTACAAGTGTGTTATGCCTGCTGGCGCGCTCACTTCTCAGCCCACAACGGCAAGAACATCACTTCTCCAATAACTATACTTCCTCAATAAATGGGCGGACTTGGTTACTGCAGCCCATGTTGCAGACACAGAGCTTATCACAGATTTTAACAAGGACATTTTCTACTTATATCAATATCTACAGGAGAACATTAATACTGTCATAATAGTAATGACAGTATTAATGTTCTCCTGTAGATATTGTCTGAGAAGTGAGGAGGCGACAGCATGAGTTGGAAACCTAGGTTAATCATGAAGTTACTATCATAATATATCAAGTATCTTATCAAGTGTAACTATGCTCAAGTGTATTTTGACTTCACTGTCACTGCCATGTTATGTTCATATAAACTTTATATGGAATACATATATATATATATATATATATATATATATATATATATATATATATATATATAAAGGAAGCAGTAGGATGTGGTGGTCTTTGCCTTAATGCAATTACTTTAGCTAAAAGAGAAAGAGATCAGTGTGTGGGATGAAGCTGAAGCCATATCAATATGGATAGAGGGCAGACATGATATTTCAAACACCTCTCAGTACGACACAAAATAATGGACCACTTTAAACAGGTCCAACTGAAACTGAAACACTGTAACCTTCATGATTTATTGCAGGGGTGTTGTATTATAACATGACAACTGGGTGTATGTGTTTCCCTTATTTCACCACTGTGTGAGAGGCAAGTGACCAGTGGGGGACTGTTTCCATGTAATGAATCAGCCTTGTTTGGAAATGGGCCAGTGCATTGCCTCCACCCTTCAATGTGATGCTTGGTGTTAGATGGCAAAGTCACTACAGGAGCTTAATTGGTAAGGTTGGCCAACTTTAACAACACAGAAATTAGCAGCTATAATCAATATTATTATATAAGCAATACATCAAATGAAATGTGGAATGTTAAAGGGGTTGCTCATAGTAACAATCCTGCTGATAAGTATCCCTCAAATCTGCAACTGCCCTCAGCTCTGGAGAGATTCCGAGTGTCTTTCAGGTCCATGTTTTGGTTTTCCAACCCACAACTTTACTGTTTTGATTGACTCACTGCTCCACGTATACGTTGTTTTTGCCCACAGCAGGCGGCTGTTTTCATTTTAAAAAAGACTACAAAAAACTTTAAAATTGACTCTAGGATGGCTGCCCAAACAGCAGACAGACACAATTAGCAAGGAGCTAACAGGAACATAGTGGGTCATTTAGTGGCTAAATATCTAGATATTTCCCTCAGGGGTTGTTGGAAACTGAAACAGAAACAGAACATTGGACTTAGATTTATCAGGTGAAAAACAAAAATTCTTATTTTGTGCTCTCTGTTTTCTAACAATTTCACTGTCAATTTAAAAGACCATAATCTGATGTGTTCACAGCTTGTTTTCATTTCTACCAAGATGCCCAGAAATCATTTATTGCAGGTTTAAGTGTTGTAGAAGTAACTAAGGTATGCTGCATCTCCCATTAATGTGAAATATTATGTATGATAGTAGGTTTATGTTCTGGTGTAAATGAAATCTAACCTCTACAGAGATCAGAGTATGTTACTATCTTTTTCTCCAAAGAGCATTTTAAAAACAAAAACAGATGTTAATGAGGCTTATGGCAGTTATAAAGACATTATACAAAGACAACAATAAGGCTTTGGATTCCAGCCTAAGCACCCATGCACAGCCATAACAATAAGGAGGAACATCAATAATACAGACTCTTGTTCATACTCAAAGTGTATTACTGTTTAGAGAGAAGAAGAGGATTCACTGAGCTCCAAGTGACTCATATTGACTTTATGCAGAGTGCGCGCATACTCACGGTACTGCAGTTGACATTGGGGTTGAGCGTGCTCAATATAAATTTGTAGGAGTTATAACAAATATCTGTGTTGTGGAGAACTGTGCCTGGGAGTAAAAACTGATTCCCCAAGGTGCTCTTGACACATTTCTCAAAATCTGACATGCTGAAACTTCCTAATTTTCAGCCAAGAAATACAGAAAAACCCTCCCTAACTGAGGCCTTAAAAAGAACTTTTCAGCAATACTCCATTAAATCGGGCATAGAGCTCATATTGGTATGGTGACCTTTGCTGCTAGCTTGATGATAAACAAAAAAGGTTGTGACATTTTCGACACTCAAATACAATAGTGGCTGTGAAGATGAATATAATGTCCAAAACTAAACGCATGGGAGCAAAAACAAAACGTTATTAATGCTACAAGGTTGATCTTTGAAAGCATATATTGAACACCTCTGACAATACGACAGCTAAGCTTGGGTTTTGATACCTTTTTATCAAATCCAAATCTTTCTGAATCCTTCATAGGATTTCATTAGCCACAGCTTTCAACATTTGCTTGTAACTAAAGTTGAAAACAACTTAAAATTTCAGGTTCATCTATGATCTGTAGTCACATTTTGTTTGCTGATAAGGGAAAAAAAACAAACATAAAAGTTTTGAGTAGGAGCCTAGTTAACATCTAAAACCATGTGGATACAACCTGAAAATGGAATTAAGAATATTTAGCATTCTTACTTTTCCTCCTTTATTTTTCATGGACTACCCGTGCTAACTATAGATCTGATAAGCTTAAATTGTTGCTTTGATATGAATGAAAACTTAAGTCCTTTACTCTGCTTTGGGATTGTCTTTAAAAAAGGTAAGTTCAGAAAGTGAGCTATTTCTCCAACCACAGCGAGACTGACATAATAATTCTCCTCTGGATTTTATGCTGTGACCACTCAACGACCATCAGTCTATCGAGATGGGCTTGTTGAAATGGTAAAAGATCTGAAAATGACATGAAACAAAATCTAAAGTCAACTATCTGTGGAAAAAGGTGTTCCAAATTTCACTGGAATCTCATTTTGGGCTTTGGCTGTCAGCTAAATCCCCATTTCTTACTTTTTGCTAATAAGAGATTGCTTCACAGTCAGTGAACAACACTACATCATTTCAAAATAAATGACCACGTACTTCACTTCTCTCTATGTGAACTGACTGAACAATCAACACATATTTTCGCTATTTGTTTTTTTTTTGTTTGTTTTATAATTTATGGAATTAAACTTTGTTATTAAAGGTACATGCCGTAAACAGAATCCAATGTTCTGGTTACACTTTCTCTCTATAAACAAGAGTTTGATAGTATGTACTCTCCCAAGGGATGTTATTGTATGACATACAACTACAACATCTTCTGAGTAGCACAAAAATAAAAAAAAAGGAAAAAAAACAGCACAGACACTTAAAGAGTGTCTTGGGAGTGTCACCGCAGAAGAAGTGTAACTGAGTCTACCTTTCCTGTGCTTGGCATCAGCCCACTTATAAGGAAAGAGAAAATCAATAGCCAAGTGGGAGCAGCTCTCTGGATGGATCTATACAGTAGAAAGCATGTCCACCAAATGGCTACCAAAGAATTACAATGCTGTAGACTGTAAGATATGTGCTGCTGACATTGTACAGCAACCTGAAACTATGTGGTTGCCATAGCAATATTGCCTCTAGGTACACTTACGGGTATGAAGCTTTGGTTATAACTTTTGCACCTTCATGTTTGTGACACTGCGTCAACTTCCCATTATAAAAGTGTTTAGAGAGTTTTCACAAAAGACACCATTAGTCTTGTCTTCAGATAACCTGAAGAAATATTTCATCTTCACTCCACAGTCCAGGGTTATTCTCAAAGATCAACATTTCTAACTTCAAAAGGCTGCAACTGCTGCAACCTCTTCTTTGATTTGGTCAAAACAACTGTGGAAAAACTCCATGGACTCAAAGAAGAAAACAAACCCCCAAAAAACAAACAAAAAAAAAAACTATTAAAATTGCTATTTCAATAAAACACATAATATTAAAACATATAAACACAAATGGTAATGGTAATATTGGCTATCATAACACTGTGTTCAATAAACTAATTGTTGAGATCTCAGAACATGGCAACACAAAGAGGCGAGAAACATGACATGATCATGTCGTAAACAAAAACTGTTGTTAGCCCATGTATTAAGATTAAATAGGCTACATAGTGTGTGACACATGAGGTGAGAGGGACACAGGGGACACTGACTGACAGTGCAGCATAGACGACCATGCTGCATTGGCAGTTGGAGCTAATCAGCCATGAGCAGCTACTGTCAGCTACTGACTCTTCGCTCCTCTGCTGGAAAGACAGGGAGTCTGGTGGAGCTTTGACAGTCACTAGAGGCACATTTACGTTCTTTGAGAGAGTTGCAGCATGGGTGCATGCCTTGTAGCTGGAATAGCAGCAGGACTACAGGAGGTTCTGCAGCGTGTATGACTGTTGAAGAGTAAATAGCCATAGCTATGCTGTTCACATTTAACATTACTGTTCTTCAAAACTTGTGTGTTCTTTAAGCTTGACCTACTGCATTTGCCGTAGTTGTGCACACTCAAGTTTTTTTGGGGTTTTTTTTGTGAAGAATTAATACTCCCATACAGGTGCACATACTTTCAGTTTTACCTCCAAATAATATCACAGTATATATGTAATTGTATAATGTGATACAGATATAAAATGACGTAGAAATGTCCGTATTAAAATACCTGATAGTTCATAATACTCCACCACACTGATGCAAAATCTTCTAAATCCCATATACAAAGAAGGTAGTCCTTCTTACTGATTTGAAACATTGGCTGCAATGGCCTAAAACGACCAGAGATATTACAGGGATAGATACAGTTGGTATGAATAATAACAGTTTCATTTCATGCTATGTTGCGTCATATTGCCCAAGCCTATATAGTTCAGTGAGCAGTTCTATGTTCAGATTTAGATAGCAGATGCTTTTTGACTGAGGAGGTTCCTGAATGGAAAGGCAGTGGTTTTGCCATTTTATGTTTTATTTCTGCGCAATTTAGAATTTCGTCTGATATGTTGTATTCTCTCTTTGTTTATATGTCCCATAATTGTTTGCATGTACTTTACGGTCAGAGTAGGATAAACATGTCCGTGAGTAACCAAAGGCTTTTAGGGAAGGAACACAGGTGTGGTACCTCGACAACAAAATCACAAGGGCGTACTGTTTATATTTTGTTGACATGATTAGAGAAATGTTGATATATAATAGTAGCTATCACCGTTTGCTGCAGCAGCCACCATTCAAACAGGCTCATTTTAAATTTATTTACACGAACAGAACACAGATTTGTCGTTTCGGGATGCAGGTGCTGTTTTCCTACCATAAAATTACACATCAGTGGGATACTTTTTCGTTTCGTTTTCTAAAATACCAGGTGGGCTCAACTGAGACAGCGGAGATAGTTTCTGTCTCGCCTTTTCCCTTTGTTTTCGGCATTACATCTGTGACTCCCTGCTCGCACTCACCACTTAGCTCATTTGTTTTTTCATCAGAATTTCAGGCCCAAAGTGGGACACTGGAATATGAACTCATCTCATATGAAAATGGAATAAATGAGTTTTAAGACAACTCCATCTGCATTATTCTGCGCACTCCAAAGGCGAGGAGGAATGGAGGAAAATTGCTTTTTCAACTTTTGTACTGACTGCCAGAAACAAGCAGAACTCTTGTACTGGTACAGCAGAAAAATACAGAACAAATGCAAGGGTGCAATTTATTTATGTCTTGACATGCAAACAATGGAGGCTGTCACTCAGAATCAGTGAGAAATCAGTCAACTTCAAACCCACACATGGCTACGCCTTTATAGCTTAAAGTTAATAAGCTATTTTTTGTCCTCTTAAGTGAAAAATCAACAGAAAATCTGCTTATTAACAGCAGGACAGAGCAAATAACTCATCTCCCACCAGATTCAAATTCGGTGACATATGATTAAAACCACTAGTCCAAAAAGATGTCATGAGATGACATAGAGACAAGCCACTAGGCTGCAATGATTTGCTCTGACAACAGCGCCACAAGATACCAAGGCTAAAAACACAGCCTGTTGTCAGCAATGAAAAAAAAGAATCCCAGAGATTATCAGCTTTTATCAAGCTTAATCACTCCCAGATACAGATGTAGTCAGATAGTGGTATGTAATCCTACAAACAGGTGAGGCTATCGATAGGTGAAGCTACAAGAGCTTTCTCCAACACCTTCTACCAAAGGAGGACTCTTTCACTCACATCAGAAAAGGTCCATATGACCAGCTAAAGTCATTAACTGGATTCCAAGTACAAAGACTGCAGTATAGAATGATTTATCAGTTCAAAACCTGCATGGGATCAGAGAAGACTTGTTTACTCATTTTAGAGCAGATCCAGGTCCTTTTGTTAATCTTTTCATCATTCATTACAGGTGACGATTAACTGGAAGCACAGTACAATTCATAGATCAAAGCAAACCCACATTAAAGCCCTGCTCCAGGTAAAATAATAACAAAAAAATCATGGCAAAAAATGCATGTATGTATAATAAAAATATATTTTTATATGCTTTTTAAATTGCACTAAACAAATCTGTACTGGACATGACATGCTGACACCCCATTAATGTGCAATGTAACAGTTTTGGCAACTGAATGGAAAAGGATTCACATTGTTAAACATTTTGCTGATCCCATGCACATTTGAACACTTATGAGCACAATAGTATAAATGAAACAACACAGAATTTTCTATATTTCTTCATAAATATGACCTAAAACATCACTGGATTTTTACACAGGTCCTAAGAGTAGATAATGGGAACCCAATTAGACAAATATGATCCAATATTACATATCCGTGAGTAGCATAAGTATGTGAACCTTTGCTTTCAGTATCTAGTGTGACCCCCTTGTGCAGCGATAACTGCAACTAAATATTTCCAGTTACTGATGAGTCCTGCACATCAGCTTGGAGAAATTGTATGTGATCTTTAGCAAACTGCAGACAGGCAGCAGTGTTTTTGTTCTTTTTGGAGAGCAGTGGCTTTCTCTTTACAACCCTGCCATACGCACCACTGTTGTTCAGTCTTCTCCTGATGGTGGACTCGAGAACAGTAACATTAGCCAATGTAAGAGAGGGCTTTAGTTGCTAAGAAATTACCCTAGGTCCCTTTGTAACCTTATCAACTATTAAACACACTGCTCTTGTCATGATCTTTGTTGGTCAACCACTCCTGGGGAGGATAACACTGGTCTTGAATTTCCTCCATTTGTACACAGTCTGTCTGACTGTGGATCGGTGGAGTCCAAACTCCTTAGAGATGGTTTTGTAACCTTTTCCAGCCTGATTAGTGTCAACAACTCTTTTTCTGAGGTCCTCAGAAATCCCCATGGTACACCTCCATAAACACGTGTTGTGAAGATCAGAGTTTGCTAGATCCCAGTTTTATTTTTAAAATAAAACAGGGCATCCAATCACACCTGACTGTTACCCAGTTGAATGAAAACACCTTCAAATTAACTGCTATTCCGATTCACATACGTTTGCCACTTGCATTTTCCTCAATACATAAATAACCAAGCATAATATAGTAAGCATAGTATGTCTTAATCTACTCTTAGGACTTGCATGAAAATCTGATGATGTATTATGTCATATATATAAAGACCCTTCCTAGATGTTCCCCAGTCCCATACAGAATGTAGTAAATATGGTCTTTGCACACAATCTAGACTTCAAACAGCCCCACTGTCAAAAAAACAGTATCACATGCACCCATAAAGAAATCATCATGTCAATGTGACAAGGACTATGTAGGTGACACCCAGTGTACTAAATACTGGCTCTGCCAATTAAATTACAGCATCAAGACTATGAGTGTGCACTTGCTGTCCTTGAGTCTTTGCCAGCATTCACCAAATGTCTCACAGCCAGGAGGCTTTTGTCCACCTCTTGTGTTTTTCTGGAGGGATTAAATGTTCAGCACATTTTGCCTTCATTTGTATCTCTAGCAAAGACTTGGTCATAAATAAGATACACACTGTTGTCAGCTATTTTCATCGCTGTCAGCATCAACCACACAGGCTGAACTAAAGCAGTATAAATTATACAGACAGCATGAACATCTCTCTACTCACCAGAGTCATCAGGGAGGTTAATCAGCTGTACGGAGTACAAACTGTACAGAGTCAGAGCTGTTCACTTGGCTGTTGTAATGTTCTTATTTCATCAACGTTAGTCATAATAGCTATAATTAAACTTGTGAACGCGACAGTTTCAGAGTGTTGACCTGACCTGTTCTGAAAGGGGTCTGGACTGTTTCCCAGTATGCAGTGGGGGGAAGCAGGGGAGGATGCTCCACAAGTTACAAGTCAGTGGGCTCCACTAACAGACAAAGATACATGCTGAAACTACGGGCTGTTAAATAATAAAGGTTTTTGTTATGTAATATCCACAAAAAGATGAAAATCAACAATTAACTTAAGCATTATCTATGTATCCAAAGCCTGGTATATCTTATTCCTATGTGCCATAGAGCTCTGCTGTTGTCCTTAAGTTCCCTAATTACCATGAACACACTCACTGTAGTTTATTTTGAGTCAGTGGCACAGTTTCTGTGTCTGCCCTTATGTACTCACAAAAGTATCTGAGAGCCTTATGGCTGACTTTTAGTAATAAGGGTGAGATGTTAAAACATCATAAAAAATAACATAAACCAAACAAGCCAAAAAAATAAAAAATCAACAAGATGACACTTCCCTTTAATTAATAACTGATTTATACTGCAGCCTCAATAGGTATTTTTATAATAATAACGTATCAGATAACAGCATGAAAACAATGTGATAATGTGAAATGGGTCGCTCGTAATGAGCGTCTCGTGACTTTTATGGCTTTGTTTCTGTCTGCAGATGCCAGTGTTTTCTGTGAAAAAGCTCTTAAAACCCACTAGAGACCAAAGACAGAGCTAAAAGAGAGGGAATATTGTCCAGAAACATGCTACTACAGCTCTGTAACTGCTAAATTGAGAAACTGTTTGCTAACAAATTCCTCCTATCAATTTAAAAGGTGATATGTCAGAGCTGTTTTGTGTACTTGTTACTGCTGGCTGAGAATGACAACTACTCTGCTATGTCAATGGACATATCAACCACAGACTTAACTGTCCACAGAAATGTCTTGCTCTAGGTTACATGGTTTTACACGGTGCTGTCTTTTCTTCATCCAATATTTGGAGCCCTCACACCCTGTTGTGCTCAGGCACGTCTGTGATGTCACACGTGACACAGTAAAACGAGCTATTTGTAAGAGCTTCAGCCATCACTGCATTTACAATAGAAGAGATTAGAATACACCCTCTGAACAGTGCTACTTCTTCAGAGTAGTGTGGAAGCTACAATGAGTGACTATCGGAAAGTCATGAGATGGGCCAGCTGGACTGAGGCTAGCTGGATGCTAACCTCAGTAGAAGAATAGAAGTGATAGAGCTAGAAACAAAAAAAACGCTCGAGAAAGCTCTTGGTAAGTAAAGGAATGAAGTTTCTACACTGGTAAGTAAACAGCTGCTAATGCTAACATTATCTATGTAGTGATAGCAAAACTTCCAAATAGCTCAAAGTCTGTGAGTGCGTAGTTGTTAGGACTTTTTGGGGGGTAAATACTCTCAAAGCACCAAATGGGACTGAAAATAGTCGTTAACAAATTTTTTTTTTTTTTCTCCTGTTTGAATTGTGTTAGCTTGGTGCGCATTTAGTTTCTAAAAATTAAACTATTTTATTGAAGATTTACATCTTTGTAAGAACTAAAGGGGTTGGTCCTGAATGCAACACTCAGAAAGGGAAGTCAAATAGTATTGGGAGAAAACACACTATTAGTTTTGGTCTTTTTATATGATTTCTACCAAAAATATATAATAAGGCTTTATACTTTAACATATTCTCATCTGACATACATGCCTCTAAAATTTGAGAAGGGATTCTAATACAGTAACAATTCTAACTAATGTACTTTTTGTGAGCTAACATCATGAGAGACAGCCACAAAGACGGTGTTACAGTGCAGCTTTCTGTCCCTGTCTCTTCCTGACTGATGTGTGTTGCTCCTGCTGCCTGAGGCTGAGACCCTGATCAAGCCTCTCGCCTTCCAGATGATTCTCTGCCTCCACTGCTCCATCAGCTGAGCTTGCCAACGGGGGTGTGTCTCTTTATCTTGGAACAGAGACCATTAGTGTAGCCGTTCCAATCCTCTGTTTTTGCCCAGTGACGGTCGATCATTTCGTACACTGTATGCTGTGCACCAAAACAATAGAGATATATGGACTAGCAACACATTGTTTTTATATACACTATCTTTTCCCAAGATGGAAGTAGTTCAAACACAAAGCCATGACGTTATTGCTGCTGACAACAACAACAACAGTTTTGGGGTTAAAAATCCATAACATTATGTAATGTTATTTCTCTAATTTGTTAAAAACGTAACAAAACAATCTGTAATATCTGGACCAAAACTAACAATTAAATGTAAGAATTAGGGAAACAGAACAAGAATCAAATTCTGTCACACTGTCACATCTCTACCAAGGCATTGATGAATGCTTTATTTCATTCAGTGCACCAGAGATGAACCTATTAGAAAAGTAATTTCGTTCTCGTAGAGGACCTGCTTGTTGCTTTTCATCACACAGATGTCAAGGTCAAGGTTATTTTTCAATGGTTTGTAGCTATGTGTCTACAGATGCATAAACAATAATGAGGTGGTCAAGTAGCAGGTAGCTTACAGTAATTTCAGGCTGTCAGGAGCTGAGATTACTAAACTGTGGGATCAATATGAACATATTTAGTTACAAATTCTTCATGTAGTATGTAACCTTTTTTAATCAAGTAAAATCATCCTGGATGTGAAGAGGGGAACTATTAACAGTAGGTGATTCTCTTGATGGAGATGTATATGGAGGACCGTAAGGGTCACAGAATTAGAATAAAGTGCTAACTTAATAACTAATGTACAATTACAATGTACAATAAAAGTGGGCATTCATACATTTGTTTACAAATGAATTTATGAATCTATAAGTAAACAGATTAAATTGCAAAGCAATTCATCATTTGATATTATAATAAGCAATAAAAAGAGGAATTATTAAAAATGTACAAATGAAACATTAATCCATCAATAGTTCAACTTAAAAAAGCATTTACAAAAACAATAAGTACACTATTTAGAAATTCATCAATGAATTCATAAATAAAACCAAATTAGGGTGACCCAATGGCCGAATGGTTAGGACATGAGTGCCCTGAGCAGGTCGTCCCTGGTTCAACTCACTGCTGGCCAGACCCTTCTCACTGCATGTTCTTCCCCTGTTCTCTTTCCCTGCCTTTCATGTCTATCTTCACTATGACTATCAATAAAACCATAAATGCCCAAAAAATAATTTTACATTTAAAAAAATTGAGTTTAAAGAACTATTTGAAAATGCAGTTTAAAAATAGTGACTGGATTTAGCCTTTCCGTGACACTTGACAACCTTGCACCAGCTAAATAAGGTGAAAAATGCTAATTAGCCACAGGATCTAACAAGCTCTCTGATCACCTGGCATGTTACATACAGACAGCACAAAGCCCACAGTGTCATGGAAAGGCTAAAAGGGGAAGCTAAACGACTAAGCAAAGAGCTAATAGAAAAAGAAGCGGTTGGGGGGAAAATTGCTCTTTTATATGCCTTATTAAAATCTGTAAACGCTAGTGAAATAAAGAATAGTCTTCCTGTTAGTCATGTTGCCAAGTAATTTAACAAACTGCAAACAAAGTTAAATGTAAATGAATACTAATAACACATGCTACTTATTATTAGGGTTTACAAAAATGGAAACATCTTTAAAAACTAGAGTAGAAAAGAACAGAATAATTTCAACGATATTCTTCCTTCAACATAACCTTGTGCTAAAAATAAACTGGGCTTCTGGCTATTGAGCATATTATTCCAAATTGTAAGTCTAACCCTTCATGCAAAATATGCAAATCAGTTCTGATTAATCGCCTTGTCACTAATCCACACAGTTGATCCCTTCCAGAGTGAAGGGTCCAATTTGCATATCTCATTTTGCATCTACTCTTTTCTGATGGAAAGCTGGTAATTATGGTTCAAGCCTGCCCCACTGCTCTATTAGTGAATGAATGTGACCTGCCAGTTGCATACGGGCCACAACGGAATTTTAAACACCCCTGACCCCAGCCCCCGTCAAAATTTAGTAACCACCAGAGAACTACGGCGTAGATGGGTCTGCAAACCTAACAATACACTTCAGCATGGGTTTGTATTTATAACCCTGGGATGTCTTTTCCTACAACCAAGTAAAATACAAGATGTGAGTGACAGGAGGAAAGCTGCTTTAATATCCATCGCAGTATACTGGAATATATGACTTTTTGAAGCTAATTCAAATTATTTCAGACTGTGTGTATTGCCAAAGGTAGAATCGCGGTACTAGGGAAAAAAAGACCATACTTAACGCATTGTTAATTCAGCTGAATATGCTTATATTTTGAATACTAAAACTGAATTCCTTTTTCTACTTATTGAGTCTAACATCATGTTAATTTAAAAGGAATTTGGGTTAATCTTTCACCCTAAACAGTGACTGACATTCATTCCATTAATAACATTTCCTGCACACTGACACAGTGGGAATGCTGAAAACACGTTTCTAAGTGTCAGCTGAAGATATGAATTTGAAGTTGTTGTTTTGTCGTCACTCTAGCTCTGTCACTTTTCTTCTTCTTTGGCTCTGGGTACAGAAAGCTGGCGTTACCATCATACATCTTGCCTGCAATGCTCTAATTGGATCAGTTGCTTATTTCCAACAGGCATCAATGACACAACATATCTATTTAAATCAGTGACAAGGGGTGGTGATTGGAGGGTCTGGAACAAGGCTGTAGATGGATTTTCTATTATGTTTCCTGTTGCCTATGAAAGTCTGTTATTGTGAGCTCGCTTTGTTTTTGTTTTTTTACAAAGAGAGGTGTTCTGAATTTTGTTGACAAGCATTCCAATTGGGACAGTGTTTTAGTTATTCTTAACCTTGATAAATGATGACTGGATACTACTGATGCAACCTAAAAATACAGAGTTTAGAAATATAAGACTAAGTCTTTTTTAGGTTGAAAACTACGGAGTCATCTTAAATTCAGGGACAATCAGATGTTCACAATTAAATGTCTTTTTAGATAGTTAACAGTACCAATTATAACACCAACTCCTGCAGAGTATTGCATTGTGGGTTGTTTGTGTACCTTAAAGTTGCTAAATAGCGGTGTCTGGTTAGTCATTACATCTTTAATGCACTCATCCATTAAAGCTTATATCTGATTGCTTAAAGGTGAGCCCTAGACCATCCTAGTTACACATGCTGTTATAGGCACAGACTGCTGGGGGAACCCTGATGCACTGAGCACCTCTCATCTCTCTCTCCCCATGCATTTATCCTTTACCACGTACCCATTAACTCCTCTTCTCTCTCCTGTAGTTTTGTGCTTTTCCTCTCTGTCACTCTCTCTGTGCTCATTTTGCAGGTATCTCTGACTCTCCCAGACTGCAGGACCAGATCTGCCACCTACTAGTGAGTTCTTGTCTCTTCCCAAATTTCTCTCTTTTTCTGTACGGTCCGAGGCAGACAGACACCCACCCTAAGTCAGTTCTGTTTTGGCAGTCTCTTCCCGTTAAGTTTTCGCTGTACTCATTGTAGGAACTGTTGGCTTTCTCTCTATTATGGCCCCTGTAAAGTGCCTTGAGGCAATATATATTTGTGATTTGGCACTATGGGATAAATAAAACTAGATTGAACTCAAAGGTCAAGCATCTCCAGACATCTTTGGAGAAAAGCACAGGGACAGAATCTAAGTCTGAAAATGCTGAGAGAATAATTTGACCACCTAAGAACATTTTCATTTTGATACTTAGGACAGAAACATTTCAATGTATATAGTTTTATGTAACACATATTGAATCAGCTAGGAAAACAACAAACAAGAATGAAATAGCAACATATACAGTATATAACATGAATGAATCATTTTGTTTCTCAAAGCAAAAATAATTACATGGGGCTGTTAATGAACTTACCTGTTTCACATCATAGCAGAGGACATATTTCAGGTCAGAAACAGAATACTTGGCCACATTGAAATTTATCTAGTTGAGTGAGACATAAAGAAAAGAGAGGTTAATACATATACTATAATGAATACCTAATAATCTAGTATATACACTCTTGCTTTTAGACAAAGATACTTACAAATGTTGTGTTTGTCAGAACAATCTCTGTTTCATTTGTGTGATGTTGAACGATGACATGGCCATCACTGTTCCTGCTTAGATGACTGAAGTCTTTGTATAGAAGAGACAGAACAAAGAAAAAAATAAGCATCTGTATAGAGGAAACTGAATTTTGAAAGAATCCTGAAAAAAAAAGACATTTACAGAAAAACTTCAAAGCAAAAACCCAGACCAAAAGCTTCGTCAAGATCTATTTTGGGGGTACAAAGATACCGTAAAACATTCTTTCTCCCAGCCTCATTGTTCCTCAAATTTAAATAACAGTAGCTGACAGACAGCTAAGCAGCCTCAGTTTGAAGCTTTGACTGTGATAATCGTTAAGTACAAATCAAAAGTGAGAGATTTGCTATAGCAGATGAAACACAAAGGAAGGCCTACATTTTCCTCTTCTAGGTAACATGGCGATGTTCCGTATTGATGAGAGAGCATTGTGTAGCACAGCCAAGAAAACATCTTTTGTGCACTGAGATGGGTTGGCTAGGCGTGACCATTATTTGTTTTTGTGTCAAAGCCAAACATTCAAGCGTGCTTACAACCTAAAATGTCATGGAATGTGGGATTGTCACGAACAATAATAACAGGAGTCAAAACACAATAGCATGTGCAAACGCGAATCATATGCATGCAGACATACATATTCACACATATTACTGAGTTGAAGACATCAGAACAGCAGCGAATGACCATGAACTGCAGAATATAACATGGTGTCCAGCTCAGGCTGTTTGACAAGGTAGCTATCCATCTTTCAAACAGCCCATCAGAAAAGTGAAGATATTTTCATCACAAAGCGGTGACAATATTCCCTAAGCAAAACCACATAATCCTCAACCTCTCAGTACAGCAGGTCCAGTAATACAGGCTCAAGGGACAAAAAATAAATACTAATTTATGTCATCATTGTGCATCGATTTGTCAAAATTTACCTTTTTAATTTTTCAACATTTCTCCACAGAGAGAGTTAGGGAATGTAGCATTTGAAAAGAACCAAACAGTCAGGATGAAGCAGTAACAAAATGTTGGCACCATGCAGCCACTTATTTTCTACAGTCTATTTCAGTAGTAGGGCTAAGAAAACAAAGCATTAAAGACAAACACAAGCTCCAAAGTACAAGAACACCTTGTATTTGTCAGTTCTCCAAACCTATGATTACACATTTGCAAATCCACATCACATTGTTATTATTTCTGTGGGGTTTTTTTATTTATTTATTTTTTACAAATATATAATAATATAAAAGTCTGCTTTGGAACTAATAATTGTTTACTGTTATTCTGACATTTTAATTATACCAGACAAAACTGAAACTTCACCAACAGACTATTTCAAATCATATGTTTTATTTTACTCACCTTTTAATGCCCTGTCAAGCTGCACCACATCATTTTTTGTTGAATAATCCATTGAATCTGTGGATAAACCATTTGGGCTTGCAAATTGTATTTTAAGTGCTCAAATTTAAGACTATCACAGTGCTTTTACTGCACTTCATCTGAGGGCAGAATTGTTTTACATGGCTTTTATTTTGTATGTACTTTAATAAAGCTGTTATTAAGTGTTAGTAATGTTTGATCAAAAGGGATGAAAATATATTAAGTTACTGGTGCTGCGTTCATACAACAGTTTTCTCATTGACTTTTCCCTCATTTTCAGGATACCAGTTCCTCCTTGCCTTTCCTTTTTTAACATTAAAATGCTTTAAATTCAGGGTTATTCCCTTAGGCAAGTCAGCAGCATTCCAGCCCTGTGGAAAGTGAGCATGAAGGGCTTTAAAGGTCCCAGAGGGAGCCAGCACTTCCCAATTTCACAGTGGGACAGCCCAGAGCCCTGCAGACTTTCTAGTTTAGGCTGTGAAACTTTTTGATGCAAAAAGTCCTCACAAATGTTTGTTTCAGTCCATGTTGTTCATATTGTTTATGTCTGATCAAAGCAAATGTATGGACTGTTTATCCTCTGATTTAATAAATCAGAAATCACAAATAATAATAAATCATAAATCACAAAAATGAGGAGAAGGGGAGAATTTCTATAGAATTACCACTGCTTCACCACAACAGAGAAACTATCTCATTGTCACAGGAGTTATTTTCACTGCCAGTCATGTTCTGCATAACGTGTGTCATTGACTAGGGTGACTTTACACAGTGTAGTGTATACTGTACCTTGGCTTCTCAATGGCGAGGATGAAACGTTTCACCCAGCGTCAAAGAATACCTTGGGGCTTTCAGAGCCCTTTACTCTGTAGCCAAACTCTTGCCTGCATCTGCTGATCAGCGATGAACAGAATGCGAGCTTTTGAGGAGTGAAAATGCTGAGTGCTTCACCCCTGCTACACGATTGGATGAGACCGAGCGCCTTTGATCGTAGAGGGAGGGCTGGGGCTTCTCGTTACCCACCTCCCTCTGCAAAGACCCAGAGGCTGTATTGATTTTGAATAATGCTTTGTGTCTCCACTAGCTGCATACATGCATAATTTGTCTTCATTATGTCTTAGGCAGAGGCATCTCTGCGTGTTTTTGCTTATATTTCCCGAGCAGGTTTGGTTTCAGAGTGAGAGGTTTGGATTACTGCAAGAAAGGCAGCAGCTGGAGAAATGTATACTGTAAACAGCACTGCATAGCATTTGTTTTGAACTTCTGTGCATCATCACTGCCCTGTGCAGATAGGTATATTAATATAAATATTAATATATTTCACAAGAGGTGTACAGAGGAGGCATGTTTTACCCATGTGTATAAAACCATATGTAAAAACATAAAAAAGTTGAGAATGAGTTAAAATGTTGAATTTTCAGTATTTTTAAAATGTTTCTTAAATGACATAAAAATGTTAAATAGAAGAAATGGTGCATTTGTTGGAAAATATTTTCAGCTGTGAATTGATGCACATTTGATACTCCTTGTAGTATTACCAGCAGAAGGACAGCGTATGTGGTTTGACTGAGTCAAAATAAACTGCAGTGTGGTAATGAAGGAACATGTCAGTCAGTGCAACAGCAGATTGTTTTTTTAACCATTTTTGGGCAACAATAGAGCTCCAAGGCCTCAGCGGAATACTTGTCACTAGGATCAGTTCACTGTTGGATGTGTTTTTTTTTTTGTGGGATCTGATAACAAAGAAGAAACTACAACTTGTCCAACAAGTAGGGCAACATTCTGCACCCTATGTCTGTGGAGACTCATCAAACTGATCTGAAAAACACATCCCTGCATCTACATCAACCTTGCTGCTGGTTAAAAATATATTTCCTCTTCAACAACATGAGCACAGCATTCTGCTCCACCACCAGGATTTGGTGCAGCAGTATATTGTTATAATGAAGTGTGAAATGTTGGACTTTATTGATCCCTGTGGGAAATTCTAGCCTTTCGCTTTCCAGCATCCACAGTCTGGTTCGTTGTTAGGAATTCAGGGTCTCATCTGAGGACACTTGGGCAGGGTGTATGCCTGCAGGTCCTTTGCTTGAATGTGTTGAATTAATTTCTAATAATTGTGTGGTATTGCTTATCCCTGGTAATGGGTACACAGTCTCCTGCACATATTACTGGTCAAAAGCACTTAAAATTATGTAGAGTGGAGCAAACTACAACTTTATAGTTTTTGGCAAATGTAGGAGTTCACTGAAACCTCAAAACATGCACAGTACATTACAACAACGATACTGATAGTGATATTGTATGACAAAACATTTTCACTGAAAGATTTATAGACTACTTGTCAAATTTGCTGGCTTACACCAAAACTACTAAATCCTTTACAAGTTAAGCAGTAATGGCGATTTCAGTGATTTATCCATCCAACCAAAATTCCATCTTGGACTTGTCTGGGTGTGTCTCAAAATTCAGTAATAAAGCTGATGCTGTCTATCACTTGGACACAAACTCTATGTGCGTGCCAGCAGGTGTCAGATTGAGGTGCATCTGAGAGTCTGAGCTGGTGTCGCCTTCCTCTCATTCTGGGCGACACCCTCATTAGGATTTCATTCAGCTCATCCGACACACCCCTTGATGATATCAACAAGCACAGTGGGATAACACAACAGTAATAAATGAATTACACCGACTGCAAAATGAATGACGTCGCAATGTCAACAGCGGGGTGCCTCGGTGCTGTGTAATCTGAACCCCGCCGCATAAAATTGAATTAATGAATTAATATTTGTTGGATGGAGCACATCATGTTGCCTCGCTAAGATTTATGCTTGACACAGCTCAGTATGATGGCATTTGGCCCTCAATCAGTCCACACTGCATTTATCCTATCTAATGTTATAATTACAGTGATTACTTTGATACACAGTCAAAGATTAGAACTCATATTAGACAATCAAAGATATTAAAGTTATTATGTGTTGTATTATTTTAGCTCATTCCATTTATTGTGACTCACAATGATCATCGCACAATGAACTAAATAACCCTGAAATGCTTTTTTGTTGTTGTTAAAATTGCAAAGTTTAAATGCATTGTTCCCCTATTGAGCAGAATTTTACTTAAAGTGATTGTGATTGTGGAATATTTTGCAAAAATGATTCTTTTGCCCAGTCTGTAGCATGATGAAAGGGGCCTCTGCTGGTCATTTTGGTGTGTCTGATGTTTATGCACCCCAGGCAGATCATTTGAAAAACCCAAATTGCAAAGCAAATCGACCGTTTTGATGTCAGTATTCATGGCACTGGGATGCTCAAATTGGTGCTGATACTGTATGCAAATAGCTATGGTGAATTTTTTTTTTTTTTTTTTTTTAAAGAGAGCTGCTTGATGCAGAGCCTTCAGAATAGGGCCTGGTCTCTGTCAGACCAAGTAAGACACAGATTGATAGATAGGTGATTGATGCAGATAATAAAGACAGTTATTGACTTTGTTGACTTGATTTTTTTTTTTGAGTTACAAAGATTTCAGCTGCTCTCCAAGGCCTGTGGATCAAGGGGATGTGTTCTCTTCCCTGTTCCCCTCACTTTTATTGTTTTAGCTTGATTTTCTTACTCAGGCCCCTCTGAATATTGTCCGCACACACACACACACACACACACACACACACATACATCCTCATCTACCTATTATTGCAGGAGCCTGTTACTGACATCATGCATTCCCTAGCCCCTTAACCTCAACTATTACAACTGAATGCCTAACCTTAATGTTAACTTTCCTAATCCAAACCTAACTCTAGCACTATCCCCAAAACCAAGATTCTCAACTTGTACACCACCCCCCACCCTATTCCTTTGTTGCAGAGTCCAAACCTACACCTTTGTTTCTCTTAACTGCAACTCCTTTTTTTTCTGAAATAGACCAAGCTTGCTTTACTTTTGTATTAACTGTCGATGCAAGGGGGCTTTAAAATCCCCAGGCCTTTCCTGTCATCATTTGAGACTGATCAAAGAAATAAATCAGCATTTGTGTGCAGTATTGCTTTAAAAAAAACACCCACTCCTCTCCGACACTGTCCAGATTTATCAGCAGTGTTGGCTTTACTTTGCTTTCGAAGTGAGAACTCAAACCCTTCAATCAGCATTACAGGTTAAAGCTTTCAGGAGATAACAGAAAGGGCCGAATCAGACGTAATAACTATCATTTTTTGAGTGACTTTAGTGTTTGTGACTTGACTTAAAGAAAAGAAGTGTACATGAAGAATACCAACCATGGACGAGTTTGACTTTGCTATTTATTAGGAGTCCAGGGTGGTAATATTCCTCCTAGTCAGAGGTGCTAGCAGTCGCTGTAATAATGTGATGTGCTGAATGTGGAGCTGCTGCAGCTAAGCCACAGAGGCACACGGAGGAGTTCGGTCATGAAACTTTCATCAGCGGTCTGGTGGCGTGGAGTTCCTGAATGTCTGCACTAAATTGCCCCAGGGTCATAAATACTTTATCAACAGCAGACACCTCAGCAAAACACTTCCCCAGGGCTCTCTCTCTCTCTCACTTTCTGTCTCCCTCCCTCTCTCCCACCTTCCCCTTCTCTCCTGCACAGTCTTTCCACCCACACACACTCTCTCCCTGGCACTCCACAACTCTGCTTAGTAGTTTAAAGTAAAGCATTTCACCCTCGCAACTGCACCACTCTCACTACCTTATAATTCACACTTCACCTTACCAATTATATTATGTCATACACTCATAGAAAGTAGAGTTACTGCACAGGCAGAGGTGTTTGTGACTCTTCATTATTGGAGTAGCATGTTCAGCTGCTATCAGAAAAAGTGCCAAAAAGGATCTCATCTCCTTTCTCTTGACAGTTTATTAAAAAAAAAAGAGAGAGAAAGAAAAAAAAAACATCAAATGCACTGAAGCAAAACTCTAAACTTATATCTTTTAAAGCGCTGTCTTTGATCCTGTGCCAGCAATTCAGCCCAGCCTGCTTAGCTTTAATGCCACTGCCTTTATTCTCACAGTGCAGTGCATGGTAGCGTTTGAAGCACGACACCGAGAGTGGTATTCATTCAGAGAATCTCAGCAGACCTTAAACAAGCCGGAGAACGAGCGCATCTCGAAAAAGACCGAGAGCTCGGCGTGGAGTGAAATAACAGCCAGATCCTGCAGCAATCCCATTTCAATCACTGTAACTGTAAGTCTGCCATACAAGCAGGCGTGGATCCAGATGTCGGTGTCATTCATCAATCGTGAAATCACGTGAAATACAGATTGTCCCAACTCACTTATGCACCTACTTGTATCTTTCAGTTGACTTTACATGCAATCACACCTCACGTTCTGTCTGAACACACCTTAAAGGCACTTTCATCTTGTATCCACTTATATTACTGTAACTGTGCTTCCATAAAGTGGTTTTATGCGCATTTTAAAGCATCACAAGAAAAATAGCTCAAAAAGGTTTTTAAGCTTGCTGCTGGTGGTTTTTGCCTTTTTCAAAAAAGAGTTAATGCGCATAAGGGGAGATGGAAACAGCTTCTCCGAATAAGTTCTGACATAGCAAAGATTTTACTTACTTGCTGCGTGCATTAATCATTGCAATTCTTTGTCCTCATCTCTAGACTGCATTGTAGCTGACATGAAAGAATATTTACTACTTGTCCAATTTAACAAAATTCCTGAGGCCTTCTCTCTTTTTTTTTTCCAAAGATGGCCAAGCATGTCTGTTTCTTCTTCTTCCTCTTCCAAGTTTTTTGGTGATTGACAAACGACTTGTAATTTTCCTGGTTCACAACCTCTACTTCTTCTACTTCTACTGTTACAGCCATGCATAATGTAGCTAGATTATTTTCTTCAGGCCAGTTAATCTTACACCCCTAATTGGCGTTTTCATTTGTTTTTCTTTTTTGCAACATTTCAACATTTCCTTCAAATTCACTTGGCAATAACATGGAAACACAACAGATGACATAGTGTAGTCTTTGTATTGTGGACCTTCAAAACCCAGAAAGCCCAGAACAGTAATATCACAGTTTTTTAGATGCTTATGGAGGCTAGCCAATGTAGATACAACCTTTACCTTTAGATGAAACAATCCACTGAAGGTGATCAGATATATTCATCATCCAAGCATATCCAATGTGTGCATCACTCTCTCTTCCAGGCAAACTCCATTAGTCTCTTTCAGAAAGTGGTGCACACAAGCAAAGGTTAAGAGGAATTTATGCTAATGAGAGCTCCACTAATGCTCTCAACACACCCACAAAGAATGAAACAGATTTTTTCCCCTTGGTTTTCTCCTCCTTTTTTTTTTTTTTTTTTTTTTTTTTTTTTGCCTGATCCAACACTTTGTTGACCTTCAAAGTTGACCACCACATGCTGTACATTGTGTTACACAGTGTTTACTTTACAATTATTTCACGTCTCTGACATTCTGAAGGTAGAGCAGGTCAAACACAAGATGTCAATATTTGAGCATCAGTGTTTTGGGTGAGAGAGATGTTTAGACTGCCCTCATTACTAATGTGAAGGTCTTTTGCTGGCATTTCTCTCAGTTCTGTGAAATATTTGACAGGGGATTTACTCTGTGTTGCGTGGTGTAGAGCGGAGTGGATATATGTTCTGCTTTTTAAGAAGCAAATGCGAAGCAAATGGTTATCAGCATCAAGGAGCGGTGGTTTTGGTGATATGACTTATTGCAAATTTGTTCACAATTTCTACTAAAGTTGATAATGCAATATAAGATTATTTTGTGGCCCTGTTTTTTTGTTTTTTTTTTTAGATGGGAGTGGTGTCAAATTTTGTTTATTAATCTAAACAAGACGCAGCAGGTCTGTCAAGCTTGGTGTTCATGTTGCTTTAGTAAGGACCATACTCAGAGTTTGAAGGGTGATGTCTTTTTCATGAGCTGCAAACATTATCATCCTTGGCTAAAATACTACTTATAGTTACAGTGGTATGAAAAAGTTTGGGCACCCCTGATAATTTTCAAGATTAAGGTTTTAAACATTGCTGCTGGTGGTTTACCTTTTCAAAAGGAGTTAATGCGCATAAGGGGAGATAGAGCCTTCTCCAGAATAAGTTCCTGACATAGCAGATTTTGCCGTGCATTAATCATTGCAATTCTTTGTCCTATCTGATTGTTGTGGCTGACATGAGAAAGAATATTTACTACTTGGCCAATTAGCTCAAAATTCCTGAGGCCTTCTCTCTTTTTTTTCCAAAGATATGTGCAACATGTCTGTTCTTCTTCTTCTCTTACAGTTTTTTGGTGATTGACAAACGACTTGTAATTTTCCTGTGGTTCACAACCTCTACACTTCTACTTCTACTGTTACAGCCATGCATAATGTAGCTAGATTATTTTCTTCAGGCCAGTTAATCTTACACCCCTAATTAGTTTCATTTGCTCTTTTTGTGTTCTTGTTTCCTTCAAATTCCTTGGCAACATGGAAACATGACAGATGACATAGTGTGTCTTTAATGTGGCCTTGGACCTTCAAAACTGAAAGCCAGAACAATGTATCACAGTTTTTAGATGCTTATATGGAGGCTAGCCAACATGGAGTAACCTTTACCTTTAGATAGAAACAATCACTATGAAGGTGATCAGATATGTTACATCATCAAGCATATCAACAGTGCATCACTCTCTCTTCCAGGCAAACTCATTGATCTCTTTCAGAAAGTGGTGCACACACAAGCAAGGATTAAAATTTATGCTAATGAGAGCTCACTAATGCTCTCAACACCTAAAGATGAAACAGATTTTTTTCCTTGGTTTTCTCCTCCTTTTTTTTTTTTTTTTTTTTTTTGCCTGATCCAACACTTTGACCTTCAAAGTTGACCACACATGCTGTACATTGTGTTTACACAGTGTTTACTTTACAATTATTTCACGTCTCTGACATTCTGAGAAGGGTGAAACAGGTCAAACACAAGATGTCAATATTTGACATCAATGATGTTGTTTGGAGTGAGAGAGATGTTTAGACTGCCCTCATTATAATGTGAAAGTCTTTTTGCTGGCATTTCTCTCACAGTTCACCGAAACTCGACAGGGTTACTCTGTGTGCGTGGTGTAGGCAGGAGTGGATATATTTCTGCTTTTTAAAGCAAATCTGAAACAAATGGTTATCAGCATCAAGGCGGTGGGTTTTGGTGATATGACCCACAAATTTGTTCTAATTTCTACTAAAGTTGATAATGCAATATAAGATTATTTTGTGGCCCCTGTTTTTGTTTTTTTTTTTTTTTAGAATGGGAGTGGTGTCAAATTTTGTTTATTAATCCAACAAGGAGGCGCAGCAGGTCTGTCAGCTTGGTGTTCATGTCGCTTAGTAAGGACCATACTCAGAGTTTGAAGGGTGATGTCTTTTCACGGAGCTGCAAACATTATCATCATGGCTAAAATATACTACTTATAGTTACAGTGGTATGAAAAGTTTGGGCACTAATGATTTTCAAGATTTTTCATACGATCACTGGTTGACCGGATCAACCTTCAGTTAATTATATCATATAATGACAAACACAGTGATATGAGAAGTGAAATGAAGTTTATAGGATTTACAGAAAGTGTGCAATAATTCTTTAAACAAAAGTACGACGGATGCATAATTTGGGCACCCAACAGAAAAATTACATCAATATTCAGTATGTCCTCCTTTTTGCAGAAATAACAGCCTCTAAACCTTCCCTATAACTTCAGTAGGGTCTGGATTCTACAGTTGAAGGTATTTTGACCATTCTTCTTTTCGTATCTCAGTTTCAGTCCATTTTTGATGGTTTCCGTGCATGGACAGCCCGCTTTAAATCACACCACAGATTTCAATAATGGTATTCAAGTCTAGGGACTGGGATGGCCATTCAGAACATTGTACTTGTTCCTCTGCATGAATGCCTTAGTAAATTTGAGAGCAGTGTTTAGAATTCGTTGTCTTGTTTAAGTATCCAGCCCAGTGCCTTCAACTTGTCACTGATTCTTGAGCGCTGTTCGCGGGTCTGACGCAGCTGGAATCTCGACCTTCAACTATGATTGCCAGTACCTGCTCTGTGGCCACACAGCCCCACAGCATGATGGAACCACCACCAAATTTTACTGTGGGTATGAGTGTTGTTCGGCCTTGGGAATGTGTTCTTCATCCGCCATACATACACTTGTATTATGTCCAAATAACTCAATTTTAGTTTCATCAGTCCACAGCACCTTATTCAAAATGAAGCTGGTTTGTCCAAATGGCCTTTAGCATGCCTGCCTCAGGCGCGCCTCTGTTTGTGGCATGTGCGCAGAAGAGCTTCTTCCAGCATTACTCTCCCATACAGCATCACCTTGTGCAAAGTGCGGCTGAATAGTTGAGCGTGCTGTGTGACACCATCTGTAGCAAGATCATGTTGTAGGTCTTTGGAGCTGGTCTATGGGTTGAGTTGACTGTTCTCTGTCCTTCGCCTGTTAGCATGTGATTTTTCTTGGCCTGCCTCTCCGGGCCTTTACCAGAACGCTGTGTGCCTGTGTGTGGTCACCCATTTCCTCACTATGTTTCACAGTGGGCAGCAGCTGAAATAAAGGCGAGCTTTTGCAGATCCTTCCCCTAAACCATGATGTTGAACAATCTTTGCTTTCTAAGGTCATTTTGACAGTTGTTTGGAGGCTCCATGTTGGCACTCTTCAGAAGATTACAAAGGGAGAACAACTTGCAATTGGCCACCTTAAATACCCTTTCTCATGTTGGCTTCCTGCCACATGTGTGGGTCAGGGTCAATACATTTTACCAAACGATTTTACGTTCAATAGTGTGGTGCTAAAATTGTTCAAATCAACCAAAACAACAAAGTTGCCAGAATTTATACACCTACTTTGTTTAAAATTATTGCACTTTCCTGTAAATCCTATAAACTTCATTCCTTCTCTATATATCCACTGTGTTTGTCTGCTATATGATATATTTAACTGAAAAATTGCTGATCCGAACAACCAGTGATTTATAAAAGGAAAATCTTGAAAATTATCAGCGGTGCCCAAACTTTTTCATACCACTATAACCTTGCGTTACTTTCAGTGTTAGCATGCAGTGTCATTCCATTACATTGTTTGCACGGGTAGGTACGTGTTACATTTTCTTTTTTTCTTCTTCTTCTTCTCTCTCTCTCTCTCTCTTTTTAAAGCACTGTTCATTCTAGCATATCCACTGTGTAATATTGGGTTGGGAGTACTGTCCCACTGTGTGGAGGCTTTTCCTTGATGCTATCAGAGTTTAAGCCAACATTAGCAACAACCTGCCTCTTCATTGGATTTGGAGCAGTGTACACTCCACTAACCTCAGCCAATGTTTCCTAAGATAGCGTTCCACACACAAGAACTATATGTTAGCTAAGCAGGCAAAGGAGGACATTTTCCTCATCATACTAACCGCAATAGAAGAGCGATGTTCTCTTTTTTTATTTTCATGTCCTCTACTTGGATTATCACCTAACTGAGAAAGCAGATTTTTTGCCCAGCTGGAAACATTAAAAAGTCAGCCTCAGACAGCTTTTTCAACCAACTCATTGAGCTAATGTTATGGATGGAGCTACAGCTAATAATAATAAGATCTACTAATGACAGGAGTCATTTCAGCTGGCTACATATGAGAAGCCAGCTTTTGGTTAGCTCTGTGTTAAATCACAGGGCCATTGTTTAAAAAAAATGAGAAAGAATTACAACATGTCGAACTTTCCAGTCTGGAGGACTCAAGTGGCAGAAGCCCCTATTCTACCACTCAAGGTGGGAGAATAGGGGCTTGTAACAGGTTCATTTGGCCCTGATTGACATAACAAGAAGAAAATCTTAATATGGGAAAATAAATGAATAAAAAAGTTTAATTGGGACAAGATATTTTCTGTCTGTACCCATATACAAGAGGCATTTTACAAAAAAATTTAATATAACAAAAAACATTTCAATATTGCTGTTAGAGAGAAGTAGCTGTGCTAACTAAATTATAGGGTCTGCTTCTCATAACAATACAGCTGCAATAGCAGCACTGAGTGGTGCCTTAGGCCGACTTGGACCAACTTACTTTTCAAAGTGGATTGATTACCCTTGTCTACAAAATGGAGCACACAGATCGATTTGTGCCTTTATTATAATACAAACAGGCTAGTTTTTCAGCACTGCTATATTCTACTCCAATCCTGTCAAATGTGATCCTGTCTCTCCTCTTCAAACGACTGACAAATGAAAGAAATTTGAGTGCAGATACTTCCATACAAGACAAGAGGAGTCCATGAATGACTTTTATGGAAATGGTGTGAATCATGTGCTATGGCTTTTCACAGTCATCAGATCTCAGTCCAAGGTTTCAGAGTGTTAGACAGCACTAAATAGGGAAATGTCCTCTGAGGGTTTTTTTTGTGTGTTAGTTGTATAGGCTGTGGTTGTAAGTGTAATGAATACACTGGAGCTGATTTCAAACAGTAATATCTGGGAAGAATGCTTAAACAGGATCTGGAGGAACGAAAGCCTTCAGTGAGGACAGCAGTGGTATGATTGGGATATGAGGCACTATGGTCTTCTTCAGTTTTGAGTTAGCATTGCACACAAAAACTTTGTCACAAACCTATATTGGACTATATACCAATTCCTAGCATATTTCTGAGCAGTGTTCACACTAGAAATGTGACAAAATTAAGATACTCAAAACAATCAGTATGCATATCAAAAATCCAATTTAAATGTGCTGTTGATGGACATTATCCTCCAACAATGCAATGCAGTAAAGAAATGGAGCTGCTCTCAGTGGGAGAACATTAACATTAACTGAGGATGGTGATGAAAGAACTTTAGGAACACCTCAGGGGAAAAATGTTACATTTTATGAAAAACATTTTAGTGTCTCTTTTTGAAGTGTTATTTAGTGGGATTCTAAAGTTGCAGTATTATTGTCTTTGCATAATACATATGTTGCATCACCTGTTATTAAAAAAACAACAACAACATGCTATTGTTGTATACCAACAGCAAAAAGCAACAATGTACAGATTAGTGTATAGTATGTGCTGTACATTGTGCCATACACTATACACACCAACAGGTGAAGTGGATAACATCGATCATTTTGTTACAATACAGTAACAGTGCAGTTTCTGTGGTGTGGTGGGAGCATTCCTGCTGGGGGAGGCCCCTGCCATTAGGGAGTGTTGTTGCCATGGGGGAGTGCGCTTGGTCTAGAACAACCAGGAGGTGGGTGGTAGGTGTAGTAACATACAGATTAATGTCAGGACCCAAGGGTTCCCAGCAGAATGCTGCATTGTAACAAAATGTTCAATGTTATTCACTTCACCTGTGGTTTTAATGTTGTGGCTGATTGGTGTATAATTATTATATTACTGGATTATTATTCTTGAATAAATAACAGGTGAACAGTACTTAAACGATTCAGCTGTTTGAAGTGAACAAATGCTTTATACACTTTCAGGTGGTTTAAGTGCATAATGTTTTATAAAGTGATGTTTTGTGTGTAAAGTTGTGAAATAAATGTAGTGCAGCAAAAAGTTCAACATGTCTCTCTAAAATGCCGTGGGGGCAGAAAAATAAAGTAGCATAAAACAGAAATACTCAAATATAAGGTAGAATACATGAGTTACTTAGTAACTTCCACTACTAGTGTGTAGTCATGTATTGGTCGGAGTGTGTGTGCCGATGTCACGCCACACAATCCCTAATAAGCGCGGTAATTTACCGCACAAGTCAAACACAGATATAAAATATCGATTCTCGTCTGGCAGAGGCTTCAGAGACTTAATATCACAGCCTCTCATTCTGCTCCTGTGCTGACGACGCTGCTTCTAGCTCCTTAAATCCTCTGAACCACAGAAAACATTGCTCTTTCATAAACCCCGGCGGTAAGTTTGATATAGCGTGGGGGTTCGCAGGTGTCATTTCACTGCTAAGTACTCCAAAGACCGACGCAATTGCAGTTTTTGGCCCCTGCACGCATTTAACTACCCACTGCGAGCTGTGGTGAGCCGCTTTGAATCTCTTTTTATTGACTATTTAAGCTCCTCGCTCAAGGCCCAGTAAAAAAAAAAAAACCTCCTGTATAACAAAACAACAAGATTTTCAGCCAGAGAGCAGCCGTCTGAACGTGGTCGGTGTTTAGTGGATGATAAATAAAAAGCAGAGTTGGGGGGTCGGTGCATACGCGCCTATACGCCAGAGATGAAGATGAATGTGCAGCGGTGATTTCAGCACCGCGGACAGCTCCAGCGCCTCAGACTGGACTGGATGCAGGATTCCAGCAGTGTCAGTGAAGCATGTCTGCAAAGACGCGATCTACAGGCAAAAAAAACAAAACAAAACAAAACAAAAAAAAAACAGTTCGTACTGCACGATTTCTTTTTGGATCCGGCAAATGCAAGCACCCCCACCCTCGCGGGGGAACCATCACAAGACCACTTGACCACCCCCAACCCCCCTCATTCTCTCTCTCTGTTATATCCCCCCCAATCAGAGAGAGAGAGAGTTATTGAGCCCCACCACTTCCTCACCCAGACTCACAGGAGAAGCGGCGGGGTGGTAAAATGGTTTTCTCGGTTCAATAACAAGCGGGGTCCCGAAACTCTCTCCTCCCTTTTCCTGGAGGTGGAAGGGGGGGGGGGGGGGGGGGGGGGATAGTAGTGGTAGTGGTGGTGGTGGTGATGTGATGTGAACGCACAGGCTGCGTTGGCTTCTCGTCAGACGCTCTTCAGGACCTCGCAGATATTCAATCGTGACGGATCTCTGTCCTCCTCCTCCTCCTCCTCCTCCTCCCTCCCTCCCTCCCTCCTCCCTCTCCAGCCCCCTTCTGCTCCTCCACTCCTGTTTAAGATTCCGCATTTGACAAGACGGCTTTGCACGCCGCTGCATCCTCCCCTCTTCCATCTTCTTACGCAGGAAAACGGGGATCTGGCCGTTTTTTTCTTCAGGGGTTGAGTCAAGTTTTATCGTACGAGGAGTTTTACAATGACAGCTACCAAGGAGCAGCCGAATCAGAGACCGAATCAACCGCAGCAGGATGAGGTGGGCAACTGGCTTTTCTTATGACTTGATCTGTAGGTTTCCTGCACTTTGTGCTAAACTCCATAGCGTAACCTGTTCTGCAAGGTCAACTCACGCACCGATATAACATATAGCTTTATTTGATTTGCTTAAATACCAGTTCTGGTTAGAATGCATCCATGAAGTGAAATGTGTAAAAAAAAAAAAAAAAAAAAAAAAAAAAGGCTTTAGTTGATTGGCTGTTTTGCCTTTGGATCCTCGTCTCCATCAGCACCAGTTTTCCCATCCAGACGACGAGGCTGAGCCTAGAGTGAGAGAGGTTGATTCAAGTTGGTGCACATGCCAATATTAAAACAATCAAGCCGTCATCAGCGGCGCTTGGAGCTCATTGTCGGCTGTCAAGACTGGGTCACGGGAATCTTTTAACGCCGTGGACACACGCCACAGTCAGTCAGTAGAAGGGAGAGAGAGAGAGAGAGAGAGGGAGAAGAAGAAGAAGAAGAAGAAGACTGCGCAGGGCGCATTGTAATTCAGCCGTTGCCTCCTGTCAGCTGCCCCCGACACCTTGAAAGAGGACAGTCGTGGAAAATGATGTTGTAAAGGCAGAAAAGGGCACAATATGCGCATTTTCCGTCCACACACACACACACACACACACACACACACTCACTGTGACTTAAACACAGCGCTGCCCCCCCCCCCCAGTCCAGGTATCTTCAAACGCTCTCATTACACTGGAGGGGTTAAATGCTTCCGTTTTAGGCACCTTTACAGGTGGCCTTGCGCACTCCATTGCTATTTTTTTAAGGATTCAGAGGGGTTGAGATGAGGGTCGTTATCAGGACCGGCCTGTGCAACTTGACATCCACACACCTGTGTTTGCGCCAAACCGCTGAGCCTCTATCACCATCAATTATTGATTTCTATAAATGTTCTCCGTGTTCCCTGAGGCGCACGTAACCCCTATTCAGCCAGAGTGCTTTTCTGTTAAACCAATGATGCAGATTTCTTCTTTTGCTGTGGGTCTTCCTCTGAGAGATTTCCAAATATATTCTTGGTGCTCTTAATTGAATTCTGCCATGTAGCCCTATTATTCTAAGAAATCAAAACCTCAGCCTCATAATTGAGTTTCTGTGCCTGAAATATTAGAAGGCCTCATGAGATGTGGTTGAAATATGGCAGCTCACTCTCTACTCTATATTTAAAGCTCGGTGGATACTACTCTGTGGCCCTCAGGCCGTTTCGAAGTCATGTTGTTGATTTTATGTGTGAGCAGCTTTCACTGATTTAATTAGTGATCATACTGTGATGTGAGGAGCTCTTAATGGAGACTGATGTTGCTGCAGCATGAATGTTTGATACTTTTATTGTTTTATTAACCCAAAAACAAACGGTTCTCAGAGCAATATGGAGGAGTCAGCAATGAAAACCATGAGAATGAAAGAATTTAAAGATCACAAAGCCCGATGATTCAGGTGTTTGTGACTAAAAATGGCAGCACACTGACTGTACACAGTCTAAAAGCCTTACTAAATTTTTGATCACTCTATGTTAGGCAGTCAGTTGAAGTTATTGCATAAGGTTTGTGCAGGCTGGCGTCACGGTTGCAAACGTTGGGGGTGAGAGTAGTGCCTTAGCAGAGCCAGTGCTATTACTGTCCCAGGCTGTGTCAACCCACAGTCTGTATACATAGCTCCTTGGCAGGCTCTTAACAGGGTTACTCTTCATCAAAGTTGCATGACCATGCTGAGGGAATTACGAAAGGGGAAGACACTGAGGGATCTTCAAATAATGGGAGAAGGAGAAAACTGAGCCCTGAGCTGTCTCTAGCTATCTGCGTGCTGGAGGATCAGTAATTCTCTTTCTCTAGCGTGTTTGCTTTTGCTACAGTTAAGTCCATTGTTGTTGCAATTGCAAAGCCTTTTTTTTTTTTTTTTGTCTGTGGTTTAGTCAGAGCGGCGAGAAAATGTGAATATCTTGCCAAGCAAATAACATTGGTGGGAACTGTAAGGCACAAATCATAACTCTCCAGCTTGAAGATTTCTAGTATTTCTGTCCAGTTATAGAACAAGCATGGCCAACTTGCTCTTTGTTTTACACCAGCACCAGCACTTGAAAAATACATCGAAAGAGAGATTTAGATTTTTTTAAAGTCTACCTTAATACAACACGCATACAACATAATGTATATATGCATAATGTGTATATATATATATATATATATATATATAAATGTTGCATTTAGATAGAACTGAAAAAGTCCAAACCTATCCTTTTAAATTATTCGCCCATTTCAACACTTTAAAGTACATGACTCACAAGTATTTGATTTCTACATCAAAGCAGACCCAGTATTCAAATCAAGCCATAACTGCACTTTTCTGCTACTTGCTTGCATTTATCTCACGTACAAGTCCGTTATTAGCTTCAAATATAGATATTTTGCACATTGTCTATTTCAGGATAACAATATTTGAATCTCACCCAAACTGTTGGCAGTCGACTTATTTTGTGGGTAATGTAGGTGTCAGGTTTTGTCAAGGAAGGAGAGTGCATGGAATACAATATCTCTGGTTCTGCTGCATCAATTTTGCTTTTTCGATCTTTTCGGTCAATGTTATAAGAGTGCAGTTCAAAATCGGTGGCATACTCTTTGAATAGTGGTCGAGGGTTAGGGTTAGGTTAGGTTACATGCCACAACATGTAGGAAAGGGTTACAACAGAGCACAATGGCTCATTTTGCTCATGAGCTTACACTTCAGTATACTGAAGTATACCCTTCCTCTTGTGTTAAGGTCAGCACTGACCCGTTTTTAGGTTTTAACCCTATAACGCCTAACGTTTCATATTTGATACATGAGTTTTTCAGCCCTCCACATGAGCAGTGTGATATTTTTTTTCCCTGAAAAACCTGATGTATACAATCAGATACATGCAGTGCACGGATAATCCAACATGGGGTAGTAATTTACTCATTAGAGGGCCTTCCAGTGACAAATTGAAACTCATATATGGAAAATAATATTTTAAATTTTTTTGTTTGTTTGCTCAGAGGGACCAATAAAGGCTCCAAGTTCAAAGAATTGGAATTTTCTGTCAATTATTTAATGGTTTAGGCTTTACAGGGTTAAATGCATACCTTGGTACCACATAAATCTATTTATTGCATCAAGGCTTTTTGACTTTGTCAAGGACCTTTATTTAAATAAAATTAAACAAAAAAAAAATTGTTTCACTAAATTATAAAATGCTCTAATGAAAATTATGACCTTTGTGTTGTTAGGGTCAGTTTCGACCCAGTTATAAAATAAGATTAGAAAACAATCATTTGTGCCAAAACTAAAATCATAAATATACTGTCAGCTCACTAACACTGTTAGCCAACAGTTCACTGACAGCCAGCTTCTCTCCCAACCCTGTGAGCTTTAGTTAGGGGCTTCTCTCTTCTCAAAACAAACAAACAAAGGTTGACATGTTCAGACATGCCTAAGACCAATTCAGTTTAGAGTTGGCGACTTGCAGATCACACATCTCCAGTTTGCAGCAGGTGAAAAGAAGAACATTTACAGTTAGTCAAGCTCTGGATCATACATAAGACAATGTCGAATATCATCCAGAAGACACGGACACGTCTGATGAGTCTGATGAGGAGGTCACCGGTGCTGAAGCTGCTCCCGCTCCTGCTGAAACATTCAATTCCAAAAGTGGTAACGTCTGTTGGAGCTCAGTACCTCCTGATGTACACGGCAGGGCAACTGCTGCAAATGTCATCAAAATGACCCCTGGGATCACAAGGTTTGCTGTGACAAGAGTAAGTAACATCAAGCCATGTTTTGAGCTGTTTATGCCATTGTCACTAAAAAACGTCATCATTGCTATGACAAACCTTGAAGGGAAAAAAGTCCACGGCAACAAGTGGAATGACATTGGTGAGAAATACCTGGATGCTTATGTCGGTGTTCTTCTTCTTGCTGGAGTGTACAGAACAGTGTCACTTCAGACCTTTCAAATGATATCAAGAGTCCTCAGATTTGACAACAGAGATACAAGAGCAAAATCTGACAAACTTGCTCCCATCAGGGATGTTTGGGAAAGATGGGTGAAGCAGAGGTGACAGTAGATGAACGTTTTGTACCTTTCTGTGGAAAATGCCCCTTCCGCCAATACATGGCCAGTAAGCCAGGCAAATACGGCATGAAGATCTGGGCTGCCTGTGACGCTAAAACCAGCTATGCATGGAATCTCACGATTTACACAGGCAAACCTGCAAGTGGCATTCCTGAGAAAAACCAAGGAAAACGTATAGTCCTTGATATGACTGCTGGACTGCAGGGTCACAATATCACATGTGATAACTTTTTCACCAGCTATGACATTGGACAAGAACTTCTGAAGAGGAAACTTACAATGGTGGGCACAATAAAAAAATAACAAAAAAACAACCCTGAGCTGCCTGCTGCAATTTCTCAGGTGAAGGACAGGGCTCCACTATCTTCAAAATTTGCCTTTATAGACACAACCACTATTGTGTCATATTGTCCCAAAAAACCCTGGGGTGTTTTGGAAAAAAGTTCTATTTTTGAAAAAAAAAAAAAAAAAAAAGGACTTTTTTGCCTTTTTCTTGAAGAAAATATGTGTGGGTCAAAATTGACCCATAACACCATAAATGTTACTATAATTCATAATATTAGAAAAAACTATAATAATAAAACAAAGATACATCTAACATCTAACAAATAAAGATGTGTTCTAATACCCCACAGTAATAGTCAGGCAACATGACAAACTTTAATTTATTAATATAACTCTCTTAGGTTCATGAGAGGTATGCTGTCAAATGAAAGGCCCAGGGGGCCACATCAAAAATATTAAAACCAATCTTTTCATGGGTAAGGAACATAACAAGGTAACAGAGAGGTAAGAAACAAATTGGATGATAAATAATTTTTTTTGGGTGTTGCATGGCTGATTTAAGACACGGGTCAAAACCGATCCGCATAACATAACATAACATAAGAGATAGTAACAGAAGGCTAACACAAGAGGAAGGATACTGAAGTGTAGGCTCATGAACAAATGCACTAATTGGTGCAAGCCTCACTTAAACACTGTGACTGATAGGATATGACTCAAATGTATGCAATACATTAGGATTAATGACGGTGTAGTGGTTAGTGCCCAGCGGCTCACTGGCTCAAAGGTTCTGTGGTTTGAATTTTCCAGATTGAGCCTTACTGTCCTCACATGCCAAGATGCAAGACAAGCAGGTTAGGTGAAATGGAAATTAGCCCGTCTAATATATATTTTCTCTCTATATATGTCAGCCTGGTGATAGATTGGTCACCTGTCCAGACTCAGAGGATAGCAAACGTTGATAGTGATAAAAACAAAGCCTTTGATAAATTTTGCTAATGTGACGCCCAGACATAAAGGTTCTATATGTATTGTTAATGCTAATGTTGGCTATGTAGCGATTGCAAAAACTTCCATATTGCGCCTTTAACTACCTCATTCTGAATGAGAGAAATCATAACTTTTCCTGCTTTTCTTCTTATGCATAAAGAGACTGTGTAACTCCGTCAGCCAGCGCTGAATGGGCGCACTGGAGCACTCTTGGCAGTGAAACTGTACAGTGTGGCCAAGCTCTCTCTAGTTTTACTGAAAGAAAAACCTGAGAACAAAATGACTCATTTGACATTGGATGGTCTCAAGCTGAGTTACTACCTCCTGTAACCACAGACATAATGCAAGCTGACTGAGGGGTTGACCTTTGTAAGTGACCCCGTGGCCTAGCCCAGGCCCTGTGCAGTCAGTGGGGTGTATAGACTTACCACCTGCCTTGACAGAGTGTCCTCCTTCGCTTTGCTAATGGAGCTGTTGTTTTCTGTGCTTGGGACAAAAGGCGAGCATTAGGAGAAAGGGATACCTACCTTATTGTGAGTAAGAGGAGTGGTTTCACACACTGTGATCCCTGGCCCAGGGAAACTGTAATTCACACTAATGGAGAAAATGCCCAGGGCAGCGCTGCTCCTGCTGCTTCGCAATGGCCTCAGAGAGAGAGAAAGAGACAGAAATAAAGGGATGAGCGCAGGAAAAGGAGAGGAGAGAAGAGAAAGCAGGGGTTGTGAGGGATGAGAGACAGAGAACTTATGGGGGAGAAACAAATAGAGGCCAAGTTACCAAAGAGGAGGGAAAGTACAGCGGAAAAGAGAGAGCAAAGGTGGGAGGTAAGGAAAGTACAAGGGTGTGAATGACCATTGATTTTAAAGAGGATGAAAAGGAAGAGGTTGATGGGGAGGACAAAATGAGGCGAGAAAAAGATGTGCTATGGTGAAGATGGGTTTGAGTAATACGCAAGAGATGAGAGTGTGAAGTAAAGGACAGAATTATATACACAGAGGTTTTTGTGGCTTTATCAACATGGAGTCCTTAATGTAACTCAAAAATGACCTGTGAACAATAGTAGCGATATGTTTGAAATTACAGAGACAGCGTCTCTGGTGATGATGAACCTTGAGAGAATTATAAGCTGAATCCGCAGCTGCTTTACGGAGCTTTACTCTGAATTTCAGCTCACTGTTTATCCCTCCGGACCACAATTTGATTGTTTTGGTTCGCTCTCACTGCTCTCTCCGTGTCATTTTGTGCCAGCTGTTTTCAAGGAGGAAGCTCTGAAAAAAAAAAACCACCGTACACTAGCAGACAGAGACACTCAAGACTAACTGGTGAACATAGTAGAGCTTTTAGCAGATTTATTTCAGATATTTCCCTCAGGAGCTGGTAGAGACCAAAAAAAACAGAGCTGTTGCGCTGTAACTGCTTAGTCTTTCGATGTCGTTCGCTGATAGAAATGATTGATGCTGTTGGTTTCACAGCCCAGTATCCCTATGAGTTATGTCCACGTAGGATGATTCTGCACATCTCAATTTATGTCCAATGACCTAAATGCAGCGGGGTGACTATCTATGAATGCTGTATGCTGAGAACAGTGTTCTTCCCTTCTCTTCCTGGGTAATTAATTTACAGTTCACCATAAATTGATTTAAGGCAGGGAAAGAGCAAGAGAAAGGAAGGGCATGAGAAGACTGGAACTTTAGAAGGACAGACTTTAAAAAAAAAACTGTCTCTCAGACAGAGGCAGCAGCCAATTTGAATTCAGGATGAGTTTTTGTGTCAATCTACTGTGAGGTCCCATCCTAATAAATGTCTTCAGAACACATCTGCACTCATCTCATTTTGAATACTGAGGTTACCATAGATATTAGATTTGAAATGGTATGGTAGATCATATGGGTTTTACGGCATTTTCCATCAGAACTGGCCTAATCACTAATTGATTTTAGTCGCCATTTCCACCCTATTTCGTCCTCGATTTTATCCAGTGGTTAGCAGCTTATTTCCGGCCTTCCGCATTATGTACTGTCAAAGGCAACCAGCAGCAGCCGCTAAAGGGAAGGGTAGATGGGGCGAAGCCGGTTTTCCACACTGACGCTTCCAATGCTCCGCTCGTGGATCTAAGTACCTGCGACTTCAATAAGCTTCTCCAACCCGAGGCTTACCAGTGGCCCACCAACTTACGCCTGATACAGTTCTATCCTCGCGATCGAAAATTAGCAGTTTGAGCTACTGGCCAGTGATATATAGGTGATAGGCTGCGAAACCGGATAACAGGTTCAGGAGGGTGTCAGCCGACCAGTGTGCTGTGTGGGCTGGGGAGGTTGTTCACAGAGTGATGCATTTTGAAAATGTGCTTACTCGGTATGTGCATAGATCACAGGTTTTGCCTTCACATTTTTCCATTTGTGAACTGCATTTCATCTGGATTAATTTAGATTTTTAGTTTACTCTTACCCTTATTTTCAATCTCAGATTTTATCCGGTGGTTACAGCTTTGCCTGCCTTCTGCATTATGCATTGCTCAAAGGCACCAGGCAGGCAGCTGCTAAAGGAAGGGGGGGTAGAGGGTGGGGTGGAGGCGACTCTTTCACACTGACGTTTCCGTCCAAAATGTTCAAGCCCGTGTGGTGATTCACACTTGCGACCTTCATGTCATAAGCTTTCCTCTGTATCCCGAGGCGACCAGTGGCCCGAATTAACCGACGCTGACACATGTTCTGTCCTCAAAAGGATTAAAAGGCAATTACAAAGTTTGAGTCATCAGTTGTGACACAGACAGGGGACAGGCTGCGGTAAAACCTCAGATAACAGGAATTAGGAAGAGGGAACAGTCAGACCTTGTGTGTGTGTGTTGTGTGTGTGTGTAAGTGCATGTATACGTACACAGGAAAAGACACAGCTCAGCTACCTTAATCCACTCATATTTGATGGGTGGAGGAGTAACTACATGCCGTCGTCCATGCAGTTCACTTTGAGATTTTCTGTGAATGTGTGCTCTGTGTAGATTCATTTTTTTTTATTCCTCTCAAAAATGTATTAAAAATGTAATCTTGCTGCAGGCAGCTTTCCTCAGCCAAAAAAAAAAAAAAACAAAAAAACAAAAAACATCAGCTCTAATTTAGATGCTATAAATATGCCCTGGCTGCCCAGTTGTAATTGTGGTGCCTGGTATACGGACCATTCTTGTTTCAGAGTGAGCCATAGAATTGTCTCTTGAACAACAGCGACAACAAAAGGAACAATTACAACCACAAATGTCCTGGGAGACGTGCTTTCTCTGAGTTGAGATGCTGACATCAAGCACACACAAAAACCTTATGATAGGGCCCAGACAATAAAACAATAATAATAAATATTGTGATATAGTTTTATGTTGAGATGTAAAATTATATTGCCATATAAGATTATGTTATGATTTTCCTCTATAGGAATAAAACAAATGGCTGATATGATTAATTTCCATGCTTAGATAGCATGCATAGAAATGAACAAGCTGCCAATCCCATCACAGGAATAGAGGGATGCATTGCATAATTTTGGGTGTAGGTCAGTTAGGTTAGATTTTATCATTACTATTGTTTTACCATCAAAAAATGTGAAATGCTCCACTGTTTGTCAAGTGTTTGTCATGTTCTGACCACAAAGAAAAGTTTAAAACCACAATTAATCGTCCGGTTTCTTCAACTTTCACTCAGGAGCAGAATCAGCCTTTAAACTTAAAAGAAAAAATGACTGGACATTTATTGTAATAATTAAGTAAATTATAAACCATTAACTTTTGCTGATCATACATTTCATTATTAATTCCACGTACTGTGTACAACTTGCACAGTTTCTCCCTAACACTGGACAACAGAGATTATTTCTAGTTTACTCCATGAATGTTGCTCTCATTAATATTGACAAGATGACTCCTGCCAGGCTTTTACTCACCACTAGTTCATCAGCTGAGCTCAGATGAAGTGAGTGTTTCTGGCAAACAAGGTTTTCTCCACTTTCAGGACTTATAGTAAGCACTGAGGGCAGGCGGGGATCGATTTCACTCCCCAGGGTAGATAATCAACAGCTCATCTGAAAGGGCACCGATATTGATAGCACTCTGCAGATAGACAGATAGACCACCACATCTGTCTATCGACTCCCTGTACTGTATTTTCACTGAACATGGATGTACAGAGTGACTTATTCAGACCTGTACAGTATGGACTATAGTAAGCAGGTAACAGATATTCATATAATTTTTTTAACAGTTTGGTCTTGGTAAACAGTGAGAATAGGACTTAAAGGGAAATATATGGTTTGTTACAACTTTGATCTCACTAGTAAAAAGTAAGACCTGGAGCAGTCTGAGGATTCCTGACCCCCAGGTTAACCAAATGTATTTGGTAGAGGATACAAACTGAGATGTTGAAACTAACACACAAACCACCTGTGTGGTTTTAAAAGTCTGACAGTCGAGACCTTGGTGTCTGCACTTATAAGGAGCATCTTTCTTCTACACAGACTCATAGATGTTAATTGTGATATGCATATGGAGATAATGAGTGAACAGAAGGTGAACATCACATTGAATCTTAAATAATCATCATGCATCATACCTGCGTGTTCAGATTTGATTGAGTTATGACTCAGAGAAGACTACAAATGAACACACGGTACATTTGACTTCATCTGGCTTCAGCAGCCTTTCTTTTTATGACTGCACTTAGCAAATATTTTTATGTTTCCTAGAAACTTCCACAGGGCTTCCATTGTGGTCCTCCCCTAAATCTTCTTTTTGTTTGACTGACTCATTGCTACACTCATTATCTGCTCCTGAAGAGTTTTGATCCTCTCTTTTCTGAAGAGATTTTTCTGCAGGTTCAGATGTGCTGTTCTACTGTTGCAAGCTTGACTGATGAAAAATCCAAAATTTGAAATGTTTTAATAGCCCCCAGCTGTGTGAGCATCCACATCCACAATTGCTGCTGCACCTGAGGACCATTTTGATTGGCAAGCTAAATGATTAGGCCAAACAAAAAAATAACTAACTTCCGTTTAGAATGCTGGCATACCCTGGCCCTTACTCCTCATGCAGTATCTTTGCCTCAACTCTCTTCATCTATGCCTCCGCCTCAATTCTTCTGTGGGAAAACGTGCCACGTAGTTTGAAAACCTCTGGGTTTGATGTTTCCAACATGTCTGATCGTGTGACTGCTTATATTTCTTCCTCTGTTGTTCATTATTGCAACGATCTGTTATCGTTTTACGTATGTAGAGGATCTGAATACTTCTTTCACCGCTGAAAGTCACACAATGACACAAACGATAATGGCAGTGGTATTCAAGCAACTCCTGTGTTCTTGAGGTAAAATGACTCTTTTTGTCAATGGAGTCTGGTAGAGATTGACAAAATTAACAAAAAGTCTTTGATAAAAAGGCCTTTCTCTGTAGGAATCATATCCATAATGTTGTCACACACTAATAACAATCAGTGGCACAGACAATTGCCCATTGGATTACATTGCAACAGCTGTTTGTGGTTGCTGGGTTACTGTCTTTGCCCAATACTGCACTGATTCTAAAGATTTTTGTCCCAAACTAATCAGTGCTATTGTGACATATTTCAGAGGAACATGATCCTTCACTAACCCCATACCAAGAATGAGAAACTGAGAATTTGTGTTCTGGTCAGTATTTCTATTTTTATTTTTAAACGTTTTAGAAGATCGTGCTATTGTTGAACTTTAAAGTTGTCCCCAAGCTGTTCCAGCAGTACTGACCTGGGTAGGATTTTTATTTATTTTTATTTTTTTTGCCATTACGCCAGGGTAACATTTAGGCTCAGGGGCACCTCAAGATATATTTTTCATTTTCCCTACACAAAGTGGTGCCTCTGGCTTAGCTGTCCTTCTTCTGGCTGTGTTTTGGCTGTCACAGTAGAAATCATTTTATATGAAATTTTTTAAATTTCAGCTTTCATCTTTGTCTCTCCTTGTACATCATGTCCATTGCTGCTGCTGCTGCTGCTGCTGCTGCCAGATAGTGTCAATATACTGTACAATAATGCAGGGAAGGTGTTTGCACCTGCTCTACAGAGCAGAGAAAAGGAGGAGAACTCATACACTGTATTGAAAGAAGTAAATAAGACGGTTACATAAAAAAATTGTATTCAGTTTTGAAAATCATCATTCTTTCTTTTTTCAGTCTTCAGACTCATGACAAATTTTATTTTTTGAAGTAAGACTGGTGGCTATTGACCATCATTAGCTTAAAAGTAGATATAACGTCATTCACCCGCTTCCTTAAAACAGCTAAACATTAACCATTGCTTAGCTTAACCTAAAAGTTATGGCACTGAAAGTTGATCTACTGGTGAATGACAACTTGATTACGGAGGCCACATGCTAACAAATCCCTCTCCCCCCACTGACTCAGATGGTAATCCCGACTTTAACCACACCAAACCCATTACTAAGTGCAACTAACATCATCATTTCTGTCTTACGCTAACTTCGACAGTGAGCTACAGTAAACACAACATTTTTCCTGTCAACCTTGGCGTTTTCCCAGTTCAGGGACCCAGACAAACACATCTGTTACACTTTTTGTTGGGTAGCTCTCAGAGGCAGCCATTTCATGGATCAAGATGTCACCGACATCCAAAAGTGTGATGAACTCCATTTATATCACACTGGTGCACTTAAAGTTAATCAGTGTATTTCAAGGCTGGCAATAATGTATTCAAAAATAATGCAATGAATATTTTTTTATTTAACAACTGAATTCATACAAAGTGCAGTAAACAGGAAAAGGAAAACCTAAGCAAGCTCCAAGCTTCTTGGAGAACTTGCCCCTCCTCATGTGGATTTAAGCTACTTCTGCGTCTCCTTGTTCTTTGTGCTGCTGAAGATAGTCCTTTTTGACTCTGCCTGTATGTTTGGGGTCACTGTCATGTTGCAGAATGAATCTGGGACTGATCAAACACTTCCCTGCTGGTGCTGTGTGATGAATCTAAACATCTAAAGTACATAAAATGTTTGCACAGTGGGCCCACTGTATTTCCTTTTGTACACAAATCTCATGAAAAAACAAAAAAACAAAAACAAGCAAACAAGACAACAAAAAAACAAGTCTTGTCTGTGTATCCAAAGCCTGTTACATCTTCTTCCTCTGTGCCATAGAGCTCTATTGTTGTATCTAAACACGTTATTTTGAGTCAAAAATTACTCCTACTTAAATTTACTCTTGTCAGAGTGCCCATCTGTTAAATATTTGGAAGTAAATACTATAGATAGGGTAGAAAAGTCTGAAAGAAATGAGACATTGATTTTTTCCTCTGCCGCTTTACTTAAGTACAGTGAATGCATCTCGACTTTGTTACCTGTGCAATGAAAGCATCTCGCCACTGGGTGGCAGTGACTCAATAACAACCATTTCCTACCGCGGTTTTTCAGTCAGTGATGGGGTTGGAAAAAATGTAAAAAGTTGATGAAGAGGGAAGGTAATTAAATGAGAGATGGGAAAGCGAATTCATGTTTGTGCTTAATGGAGTCAAGCTGGTGTGTCCTCTTTGCTACGAGGCAGCGGCAGTGTCCAAGGAATGCAATCTACATCGACACCAAGCACGGATCTAAGTATGCTAGCCTTAGCCACCAAGAAAAGCAACAGATGGTCTAAGAGTTAAAAAGCAGCCTGTAGTCTCAGCAGAATATGTTTGCAAAAGTTACAGCAAAAAGCGGTGAACGCCAGCTTTATTGTGACCGAAGAAATCGCCCGAGCTTCAAACTGTTTTTCAGACGGTGTATTTTTAAAGCAGTGTATGCTGAATGTACGTGAGCGGGTGAAGAAGTTATCTGGCTTTTTCATTAGCCGTTGATACTGAACCCGCGCATTTAGCCATTTTTTTAAGAGGCGTGAAGGCAGACCTGTCTGTCAGTGAGGAACTCTTGGATGTGGCCGCCATGCACAGGGACAAGGGAAAGGGACATCTTCAGTGAGGTGGAGTTGTCAGTAAGTAAAATGAAATTACCCTGGGAGAAGTTGGTGGGGCTTATTACCAATGGCGAGCCTGCCATGTGTGGTGAGAGAACTGGCTTGGTTTGACTGGTGAAAGAGGAAAAAAGCGACTGCAACACATCCCTGATAACTTACCTTTCAAAGCTAGTTATCAATAAGGTTATTATTAAAACGAATAATAATTGATTGTAGAGGCAGTTATGTAATATGAGAGAGTAGATACATTTATATAGTCTTACAGTTACAACTGGCCCTTTGAGGTCAACCACAGTGCTGATGTGGCCCTGGATGAAATTGAGTTTGACACCCCTGACCTTGACTGTAACCAAAATGCTTTGGTAACCTTAACCAAACCTTTAGAAAACCTTTGGAAAACCATAAAATACTTGCAACGATCATTTTTGCCAAGTTCATATACATGTTGAATGAGACTGACACACAATGTTATCCTGACGATAAGGGTGCCAGATGAGAAAATGTTCATTCAGATTGTTTTGAAAGACAATGAAGGAAGAACCTATATTATTGTCTCATGTGGAGGATGTGCTCTATAAATTCTACCCAGGTCAGGTCCGCTCAGAGTTGTAGAAATCAATCAAGTTTGATAGACTTTGGCTGCTCTACACTCTTGAAAATCAGTTGTGCATTATGGCACAAAGTATGTGACATGATTACATATTTGATTTGACACATTAGTTTGGGCATGTTCTGTTCTGGTGGACTGTCTTAGCTGCAGTGAGGGCACAAGAGGTTGACACCAGCCCCAGGATATGTAAGGGTCATGCTAGTAGTTTAACCCAATTGAGATCTTAAAAGGGTAATATTTGTTTTTATGTTTTATATGCACTGCAGCCATTTCTTTTATTTGTTTTATTTCAGCACAGAGTAGTATTTGCCTTTGTGTGATAGAGTGGGCAGATGATGACTGATAAAACACCAATCTACATAATCAGGGAGAGCCGCTGTAAACATCACTGATGGTGAGATGATCAAATCAGTCGCTTAGGCACACCTCTTCATCCGACTCCCTGCCAAGCTGTCCTTCCTTCTCCACCTCTCCATCCCCGCTAATTCCCTCTCAACTAGCAGTTTTATAGCTCGGCGCCCGCTGAATCTTCCAATGTCACCCTATAGGTATAAAAAACACACAGCGCCACTTTTCAACCACACACAGAGAGACAATTTCCTGTTTTCACACAGACACATTCAGCTCTGTGTCAACGAGCCTCTGTTGCAATCCATGCTCATGTGAGATTCTCCTTTCAACCTTTATTTCTTTTTAATAGTAAATAAGATTTGTTTTCGAATTGGCAGGAAATGGCTAGAATCTTATCTGCAGTCTAGAGTGTATTTTTCCGAGGAACGGAGTCAACTCTGTCTAATTGCATTCAGAGATTTGACCGCAGGGGACAGACAAAGGCTTTGGCGCCCACCACGTAAATGATAGAAAATCACATTAAAATGTGTAGAGAGAAGTAAAAAGCTGATTAATGGAATGTGCTTTATTGTCCTGTGTCCTTCACCTACTGTAGGTGGTTTGCGCTTAGATTTATCCATCGTAATGGTCTAATGCCAGTGAATACATCTCATTAAATCCTCTCCCGGCCTTTGTTTGTCTAATAAAATCAGGAATTACTCCCTTTTTGTGCATCAGTGACTTCAATGAGGCTAGTCTAAGAATTAGTAAACCTTAATACAATGAAGAATATTAACATGTCCTTAGGCAAAATTCAGACAATGTAAATATTGATTCAACTGTAAATCTCAAATGACTATGTCCCTTCCTGGATTGCTCATTTTTGTGTCTGTTTCTGTTGCTCTTCCAGTAATCACAAGTCCCTGTGCAGTATGTGTACTGTACCATGCATTTTCTTCCACATATTATTCACCACTACTGTAAGTGGAGAATACTGTGCAAAGGCACTGCAGTTTAGATAAACAGGTAAAACAGATGTTACTAACAGCCTAACCTGACAGACACATTTGCATCATATCTGCCACATGTTAATCCCACAGCTGGGTTAAGAATATACATTAGATTATGTAAACTACTACCTGCTTTAAGTTGACAGACACTTAACCTGCCTCATTATAGATCCAGCATTTACATGACAAGACAAATAAAAGTGTCATTGTGCCCTGTAATGTGCTGAACATGTAAATTATGAATGTTCCTGTCACCTCACTTAATGTAAATATACAGTATGAGCTTGGAGACATTACGTTGACATTATGCAATTTTTGTCAGGTACTAAGAAGCACAGTTATCATTAGTTAAAACCTTTGTATTTTTATAATTGAGATGAAGCAACCCTGGCATTTGGCTTTTATTGGCATAAACAACATATATAACTTATATATAGATCTATATAACAGATAGTGTAAAGTACTGTATACAGGTACATTATGTTGTACTGAATACAGTTGAAATTTAAGATAGCTATTGTTGATTACACAGGCACTAAAATAACACAGACACAAACTTACCATACTGCTGTAACCAATTAACTTTAATTCTGTGATTTGGCCAAGCAATAGGAAAAAAAAAGAAATGTTGACTGTTCTTTCAAACTGTGAGATTCATAAAATACCAACAGAATAGCAAGCCTTTTTCAAATCACATTTATTATGGACAAATAGCTAGCATGTAGCGTGGTAGCTGTCAAGTTCAAAGGTGGATGTCATGGGCAGCACGATGGTGCAGTGGTTTGCACTGTTGCCTCACAGCAAGAAGGTTCCACGTTTTGTTTGTATGTTCTCTTTCTACCTGCGTGGGTTCTCTCTGCGTAGTCTGGCCCATAGGTGTGAATGGGTGTTTATCCCTATATGTCAGCTGGGATTGGCTCTAGCCACCCTGTGACCTTTAAAGATAAGTAGTATAGACAGTGATGAATGGATGGCTGATTGATTTCAGAGTACTCCAAATATTATATCATAGTAAACACTGGAAATACTGGCCTATTTACAATCTATAGAAAATTAGTAGGGATGCACCGATACTGATATCAGTTTCGGGTATCGGGTCCGATACCCTGTTCCTGTACTTGTACTCGTACTCGTAAAAGTGTTCCGATACCACAGCCCAATACCACTTTACGGCAACGTGACGTTCACTTGGGCGGTCAGGTGCTAATTGGGAGCAAGGAGGAGCAATGTTGGTGGTGTGGAGGTATTTCAAAGTGGATGATGTTGACTAAAGTAAAGTGGACTGCAAATTATGCTCTGCAAAGCTGTCAAGAAGAGGGACGAAAGCGAGTACTTTCAACACAAGCAATCTGATAAAACATCTAAGAAACCAACACGACACCGAGTTCAAAGCGTTAGCTAATAATGGCAAACAGCAACAACCAACTTTGCAGCAAACTCTGGAGAAGAGGGAGAAGATGTTAAGAGACAACCCGCGCGCAGTGAAAATAACAGAGGCGCTTACCCAATACATTGCTCCTGATGACCAGCCATTGTCGGTTGTTGATAATATGGGATTTAGACGTCTTCTCAGCGTACTGGAGCCGAGGTATGAGATCCCTAGCCGACACCACATCACTGACACAGTGTTGCCAAAGCTACACGACTTTGTGAAGAGGCACATCCGCAGCCTGTTGCAAGACATTTCGGCCCTCAGCTTCGCCACTGGTATTTGGACGAGCAGCGTTAGCCCGGTGTCCCTCATCAGTTTAACTGCACAGCAGATTGACGAGGTGTGTTTGATGACGTGCTTCAGACATGGGGGGTACCTAAAAGTTCTGTTCATGTTGTGCTACGTGATAATGCGAAAAACATAATCAGAAAATAGTTGGACATTTTAAACATTCCGCCTTAGCCTACTCCTGCCTTGAAGATATTCTGTTTGTTAAAAAAAGATGCAGTTGAATGCTAAAATGTCAATAACAGTACTTTAACATGTGTGGCGGTGCCATATATAAAGGAATGTTCAAATGTCAGTCACAGCAATTTCTTACAGCCAGAGAATGAAACAATATCTGCTGAAAATAAAACATGTTTTCAAGTAAATGTACGAAGTGTAATGGCATTAATAAGTACTCGTATTGGTACTCGGTATTGGCAAGTACTCAGATCCAAGTATCAGTATTGTATCGGTTTGAAAAAAAGTGGTATCGTTGCATCCCTAAAAATTAGTCAAGTTTACTTAGAAGTAATGCTTCTTTAATAAATAAAGGCACTTATACAGGCCTGTATTTATTTATTTCTCTTTACGCTAACCAGTGGTTCAGGATTAATTCTTTGATATGCAGAAAATACCTCTTCACATTACTTTTTGATTTGCTAGAGACAGTTACAGACATATCCCTGAGCAAGGTGCACAAGGCTACAGTTTATCTAAATAATTAACAAGGTGTATTTTTTTTTTTTACCTACCAACAATTTTATTGCAAAAAACAGAGACGCAAAGGCACTTTAATGCTTCAGTGTTAAAGTGGCAGGACGGAGGAGATTATTGTGCACTATAACCTGCAATTAAAACAATGCTTTCATGACTGAAGTACTGTAAAATTAATCAGATCCATGTATTTTTGTTTTGCAAATAGGAGGCCTGTATGCTGCGCCCGTGTTTTTTTTTTTTTTTCATGATCTAAGTCTAACTGTTGGTAACAGAACTCTGTTGTGAGGCTTACTGAAAGGAAGATACAATACATTTTGCAGAGACTATAATCAGTATGCGGGCAGAAGGTATTGTATGAATTTAATACAGGTAATTTAAACAAATCATCTTTTCATTCTGAAAATCTCATTGATTCATGAATTATGACATGGCTTATTTTGAATTAGAAAGTCAGCTGTGTAAAAAGACACTGAAATAGAATTACATGCAGTTTGCATTGAGACTTATACATCTATTAAACCAGCAGAGGTTAATCTACTTAGATGCAGGAGATCATGTAGGCTTTTTCAGTTTGACGAAATTAAATAAATCCATGTCATATTTTGATTAAAGAGATTTTATAGTCTTACTCAAATAGGTACATGAAACCTGTGCTCAGACTCCCAATTTCAAATTTGAATACAGCATTGTGGGGAGAGGTGCAACTAAATTGGTCATAAATGTGAATATGGCCTTTACAATAATGGTGAAGCATTGGACAGAAATGAAAAAGAAAACCATGTAAATGGCTCCTCAAAAGAGAAGTTACCATCTAGAAAGCATTTTCAGATAGTCTTGCTTTTACTTCCTTTATTTCTGTCAGTTCTTCATTGAGAGCTCAATAATATATGAAATATGAACCACAAGTCATTTTTTGCAGCATCGTCTTTGGTACGCCAGTAACTAATGTTGTGATTCTGTTGCTTCAGTATTGCTAATCTCATCGTTCATTTTAATATTCAGTAATATCATTGCGCTGCTGTGTGAGTTAACAGCTTCATGTATCTGAAGTCAATATGGCAGGGACAGTGACTAATTGAGAATTATCTCCCAAGGACCAGAGGCCGATGGCAGTGTCCTTCAGGGCAAGGCTGATAATGCTAAATACAATAAGATGACAACGTGTAGCTACGCTTGCCGTTTCCTGTTAGGCAGTGGATCGATCTCATATGTTAAGCCGCAAGACCCCGGCGCGTCTTTGGCTGTGGCTGTCAATGATTTCACGAGGTAGTGAGAAATGGTATTTCATGGGTAAACAAAAATAAGCCCATACAGATGGCATTATTTTTGTTCGCCCTCTACGACCTGCTGTCATTGTTAAAATGGCTCAGGTTCTGCTGAAATGCTGCTTGTCATTTGTCACACTCTCTCCAAGGTCAGAGTCCAGGAGAGGGTAAGCTCACAGCTCTATAAATAGCCTGACTCCTCTGAAAGTATTGCATGTGTATGTACGGGCCATGCACACGTGTACACAGCAAGCCAGTGAGGAAGAAGCTAATTAGCAAGGGTTTGATTAATATGACAGGGATCATCTCAGAGGCGGCATTAGCATAATGCCAGCAGCACCAGTACAACAAGTAAGGACATGTGTAGGTGCTGAGACATGTTATTGTTATTTTTAACTATAAAATAACAATAATCTATATCAGTCTTTATGTGTCCCTATTTACTGTGTTCCAGCTTATTACTGACATCGCCTATTGCTTTCAAGTGCGGTGAAGCCAGCAATAAAGATCACACTCAGCAACAGCTGAAAGGGCAGATCCTAACATGCAGAGATGTTCAGAATACACACTGAACATCTGTGGTTGTTTTTTTTCTTTCTTCTTCTTCATGACAGGCTGCTCTCATTTATTATCTCCAGCTGAGGAAGAGGAGGGTGGGACCAGCAGTGCAAATTGCCTAAATTTAGCTATAGTGACCAACAGCAGACACATTCCCAAAAAAACAGGGGCTGCTCCTTTAACAACATTCACAGTAACATAGCTTGATACCAAATTCAGACTGATTGTATAATATGTATAATATAGCATACAAGTACTATAAATACACTGCAAGTTAAATTGTCAGTCAGTGCAAACAAGCAGGAATCAGCTCTACTGTCTGTCACTCTCCAGTTGTGCTCTGCCTCTGCTCTCATTATAACCCTCCTGTAATCATGTATTTCTTTACATTAAGTTGTTTTCTCTCAATCTTGTAGGCTATTCTTGCTATTTCAAAGACAGATGAGGTGATTACAGAAAATGGCCTCTGTTAGCACACAGCTCAGCCATGCGATTGTTGAGGGACTGTGCTGCAGCAATCAGGAGAGTTTTTCTCCATTGTCCTGTCGTCTTCTTTACTGCTTTTTTCCCCCTTTCTTTTTTAAACGCAGATGCCTTCCAAACATGGATTATTGAAAATATTATGGAATAAACTCACCGCAAGTGATGTAACTATAATTGTAGGCAAATAATTAAACCGGCACTCCACTGATTTTACAGATAAAGTTAATTTTACTAGCCACGGGAAGTACTGCTCAGTCTGTGAAGACCGAAGTGTAATATCCAGCAGTGGGGTTCCATAGCATTTTATTGAATTTGGATAAACTAAAGTAAGAACAACACAGTGAAAATAGAATGATTTTTTTCTTTATCATCAGTGAAAAGCAATTAAATCACTGATGTTTTGCATGCACAACTTGGATGGTAGATATTTAAATGAAGGACTTGTCGTTCACCTCTTCATCATGAGAACCCCCTGCGAATATTGCATTTTGTAGTTGTTTAGTTTAATATTTAAGGCAGTCTGTGATGTTTGTTGTTAAAAACATCACTGAGTTATTACACATCTATATACATCATCAGTCTTCTCTGCTGATGCCTGTAGTGTCAGAGAATGAGACAAAAGAGATGAACTAAACAGAGAATGTGACTGAAAGAGCAGAGTTTAAAGGAAATGGGGTATTTTTCTAACACTGAGCCAGATACAAAATGTGTGACAAAATATCCACCAAATGCCACCAGGGTCACCCAACTTAGAACTTAAAACAGACAGCCTTTATTATAGTCAGGGGGCATGGTATTTGAAAGCCATTTACAAGGCAGGGACTGTCTAACAAAGTCAATTGAATAGCACTGCTATGACGTTGCATTATGGGATGTGTAACACCCAGTGTCTTTTTTTTGGAGCTTGATCCACACTAGGGACTAAAAGTCCGGATATCTTGACCTCCGCTGGTTCAATTTTCAACATCTTTTAAAAATCCGTCCCTCACAAGGGCACCAACTTTATGGAAGTACAGTAATCTATTGCTGCAGCACCACAGTCAGTTATAAATAAGAAAAATTGTAATGAAACAAACTGACAAACTTGTGCTTATTTCCACACCTTAAATAAGTTCTTGTGCACTGCCTGAATATTTTGTTGTTAACAGCAGTGGTGTCAGTCAGGTCCTGCTGGAATTCATGCATGGATTAACACCATCATCCCTGTTCACTCAGCTATGCCCCTAACAACAAATGTGTCCCATTATTTTCTGTGGTCTACTTGACTTGATGAATAATTGATTGTATTGATTGAGTGTGATGGAATTTGCCCCAGAGAGAGCCAGGTAGAATTACAGTCAGAGTCAGTTAAATTAAAAGATGGTTCTAATCATTGTCTGGGTTGAATAAATAAATAATAACTAATGGAAGTAAAATAAGAGGAAAGAATTTTTTCACATGCATGCATGTAGTATATCTTTTTCTTCTGTCCGGACACTGAGATTCAACAAACTCTAAGCACATTTATGAATTCCTTTTAATTTTTTGTAACCTTCCTAAACCCCATTTGGACAGGATTTAATATTATAGGGAATGTGGGGGAATGAAATATTAATAAAAGAGGAAGCCAAAAAATCTCCCCAGAGGGGTGCATGAATTTGAGTCAAAAATCATACTCCTCCTTCTCGGAGTCATAACTCAGTCAAAGTCTAACACAGAAACATTAAACGTGTTGAATTTGTTCAGTCTGACTATCATTCATAAATCCACTTTAAAACTATACAAAAAGGGTGCTTCAGAACTTGCTTAAGAATGAACAGTTTTTCAGTTTTCTTCAGTATCAAAGTAAACCAGTGTTATTTGTCTGTACATCCATGAGGACAGTGCAAACAAGAACTATCATAAGCTAATTTGGCTTTTAATGGTGCCAGTTGACCAAGATGTGAACAAGTACAGATGAAAAACAAGGAAAAAAAATAAAAAATGTAGTCCGAATGGGTCGCTTGTCAGAGTGACAACAGTCAGCAGAGATGGGAAAAGTATTTCTGCGAATTCACATCAGAAATGAGATGTTGGCAGGGTGTGAGCACTACAGAAGTATACACTTGTTTAATCCACATTCCTCTGTAATGTAAGGCCTATGTAGTGTCAGGCCCTCAGAACCAGCTGCGTTCCCCAGGCTGACTAATATCAGAACTGAATAGATTAAAATGGTTTTAAAGGAAGCTCCATGGTGTGTAAACAGAATAAAACATCAGTTTTTATTGGTGGATTTACTTTATTTCCCCAGCCAGGATGCCCACAGTGAAACTGGAGAGCTCATAAGATTGTTGGTCAAAATCAGTAACATAAAGATGAAAACATAAAGACAGAGGGAGATTTGTGTGATTTCATCAGTTGCCTGTGTATATTACGCTTCACTTTGCCAGAGGAAAGAAAGACATACACACACACCTCTCTCTGAGTTTATTATTACTTTTAAATAGAGGTGTATCTGCTTCATAAAACAAACTATTGATGTATGTCAAATTTCAAAAAACACCCTTAGGAGAGATTTCTCTTTTCAATAAAGTTGTTTCTTGATTTCAATATTGTGTAGGTATCAGTCCAACATATGTTAAACACTATTAGTAATACCATTAGTCATAGCAGATTTTGCCAATCTGGCCAGGGCAATGATGCTTTTCAAAGTGGTAACCAGTTTTTTTGTCAGAGGATACTACCTCCTGATTGCTGAACAACACAACAAAAAGCTAAGTTGCTCTTAAAACGGAGGTGTAAAAAATAATAAAATCGCAAATATAATAAAAGTAACAGTTAAGGACTATTTATATGACTTCTTTAGCCAGTGTACCTATAGCTTAATGTGATGCTTTCCATCTCTAGCTTTAAAGATATAATTTGTGCTCATTCAGTGGGTTGGTTCACTGTACTTTCCAGTTAGGTATTCAGTGAGCACCAGGCTTCTATACTTTTGCTATATTGACATTTTGCTCTGACATTTAAGTATATGCAATTATGTAATCACTTAGGCAAAGGCTATACAGAAGTTGCCAAGAGCTGACACTGTGCACAACATAGACATACATTTTTTGACGGCAAAGCATGTAACCAATAACTGTCAGACTCCTGTAGATTGTCATATTGACTGTGCTAAACAAAAGGGAAAATTGGACAAATAAAAGATATTTTCATAGGAACAGCTCTTTGTCCTTGTGCTTTTACTTTCAGGCACAGGAAAATTAAGGCACCAGCTTTCTTGTTGTTACTGCCCAACCAGGAGTTTATTTATAACCCTGTGTGTCCTTTTGTAGCAGAGACTTGCACCTTTATGTGAAGTAAATAAACACATTTTGAAAGTGAATGACATGCTGGCAGAAAATCACCAGAAAAGTAGAGGACAGAAAAATACTCTTAAGGAATCAATTTGAGTTACAATGTGTGTGTTGTTTATGTTTGGTTGTGATGTGGTCAAATGTGGCATACTAGTAATAGTAGTAGAGATGACCTCTAATAATGTTAATGTCAGAAAGTAATGGTTCTGATGTCACTTGTTAGCTAGATAGTTTTTTATTTTTTGGTTTGTCATTGCAATTAAAGCATTTTTAATATAACAATGCCTGCAATGCTTATCAGTTCAATTTTATAAAAGAGGCCACAAAGGCCCCAGCCATCCAGTAGATAGATTTATTGAGAAATGTATTTCCTCTGATGAGGGTCTAATGATTATGATAAAGCCCAGTTGCTGTCTCATTCCTTCTGCTAAGCCAACCGTTTATCAGGGACCTCTCTATGCATCTGCAATAATGGTAATGAAGAAACTAAGCGGGACAAAATTCTCTTACTGGTTCTATCATTGCACGCAATTAGGTCAATAAATTGAGGATGATGACTCAAAAGTGGCTAAATAGAAAATTGAGGGAGAAAATGAGACAGGGAGAAAGAGGAGAGGGAGAAAGGATCTCATGCATGGAGGCACAAGGGCAATTTAGAGTTGCTGTCAGTTTTCAAGGACACGTCAGCCTTTTGTACTATTAATGAAATGAGCACTGTTCCAAGTCCTGATAATAGATCCTTCTTATGAGTCCAATGGGGGCTGTGATTAATGTAAAACTATATCCATGTAATATGTCTCTGCAGTCATGGTGACAATGAACTGCTTCTGTGTATTCAAGATGGTGCAAGTACTCTGAAGTTCACGTTCACTTTTAAAATAATGAAAAAAAAAGAAGGTAGATTTGTGTTGTAGCTGGTAATGTTGTCTACTCTGTATGCTCCTTTGTGGTACACGTGAAACACCTGGAGATACTTCAGTTATGACTGGCTCATCAATCAGCATGTATTTCATTTGCATGACTTAGATACAAAAAGAGAGCCGTACTGCTTTTAAAGCAACATGTCAAGGGCTTGCAAAATGGATTTTAGAGAAAATCTGAGAGAGATACAAAGAAAGCTGCTTTGGAAAAGCAGGGCCTAACTCTAATTGTCAGTCATTTGGTCTTCCCCTCCCCTCCGGCCAATCAAGGTGTAGTAGTGGGTTGGTGGCTAGTAATCACTGCATTTCACCTGCAGGGTTTTGTGGGTAATTGAGGCCAGGAGATGTCACAGAGTGGAAAAATTTATAGGTGGGAATTCACCTTATCAGAGGCAGCAGACGCATCTTAAGACCCTCTTATACCAGGACTCAGACATGGCGTTGCAGGAAAAAGCTTCACAAACTCCCCTGGATAGCTATTTCACTGTAGATACTATCACAACAGCATACTTAGATTGCTCAAACCGAGCCTTTTCTGCAGTTGGAAGTTCTCATCTGCCAGATGTAGCGACATCTCTGTCTGAGGTTCATAACACACAACTCAGCTGCAGAGAGAGTGACTCTTGGCAGACAGACTGTGTTTGCCACAGGTTGGAGGTGTAACCCGAAGCAAAGGTTGGTCAAGGAATGATTGAACCATGCAAATACTTTCCAGCTTTTCAGCACTGAAACGTGAATTAGAATCTCAGGGTTTCATTTTCAGGCTTTACAGCTTGGCTCATACAAAGCCCTTCACTGTGCAGGAGATTGGATTGACAATACAATGTCTCTTAGTGACCCATTTTAATAGGTACTGTAAACATTAGCAGTGTGTGCAGTGTGTACAGTAAGTGATCATCAGGATGGAGCTGCATTGCTATGCTTTTATACTATACTATATGCTTTCATTTCATTTGGCTTTCTTTGAACAAATATCTAGCTTTATACATTACATCTGGTGTCTGTTAAGGTGTTGATAACAATAATCAAGTTTCTAAGTAGCACATCTATAAAATTTAAAGGAGCTATTTGTAAGGTTTGGTATCCAACGTTAGCATTACCAGCTGTTTACTTACCAGTCCAGTCCAGAGGAAACGTTGCAAGTTCAGCACTGAATTTCCTTTACTCAGCAGGTGCTGTCTCCAGTGACAGAAAGCAACAGCAGTGTTTTGCTTCTAGTTCTATCACTTCTTTTCTTCTAATTAAGGTAGCATACCAACCAGTTAGCCCCAGCCGGCCCATCTCGTCACTTTCCAGTAGTGACTCACTGTAGTGCCTAGACTGCCTTGGCTTTATGTAGCACTGCTCAGAGGTTGTATTCCAACCTCTTGTATTGTAAAGGCAACAATGGCTGAAGCTCTTTGCAAGTGGCCATCACCACCACCCGCTCCCTGCAAGAAACCACATTTGGCAGCAGAGAAAATAGACCCTTTACGCAATGTAAAAGAGACTATTGTGTACTCCGTCAGCAGGGAGAGGCACATCTTAAAAATACACTATTAGTATTTTTTCCCTCTCTGACCTCTGTTTCTCTCTCTCTCTCTTTCTCTCTCTCTACAGGACCTAGGTGGGGTGAGCCCTCCTCAGAGGAACTGGAAGGGGATTGCCATTGCTCTGCTGGTCATCTTGGTGGTCTGCTCCCTCATCACCATGTCTGTCATCCTGCTAACACCAGGTAACATATCAGTGATTGTGCTCTGCTCTGTGTCTTAAAGGCCCCACATGTACTTGGGAGCAGGGTTAGGGTGGGTGGATGGATCAAATTTACATGACATTAAGACATCAAAGCTGCACTTGTGCAAAAATTTACAATGGATCAAATGACTGTTAGTATTGTGAAAAGGTTGTGTATACTGATAATCCCACAGAAAATCGTCACCTAACACCTAACAGTTTCCCTCAGCTCTACCAGGCTTTTAAGCTTCTTTAAGGTTATTGTTTTGGTTTAGGGCCCACGGATTCAATTGTGATTGACAAAATGACAGCAGAATCTTTAATAATAAATGAATTAATAATAAATTAAAGCAGCTTTAAGTACTTTGGAGTTGACTTCAACAGGAATCCTTAATGCTGTAAGAGTCTAAACGTGTTGAAAGTTCTTGCCTGTCATAAACATACATGGCCATGGATGAACTAATTATTCCTCTCCCAAATGTGTCAGTATGGCACAGCTTCCCTCCAAAATATTTGAGCTGTACAGAATTCTAAGAATGAGATTGGAAGAATACACCAAACTGAGTTGCTCAACTCAGTAAATAAGGAGTAGTGGATTTTCTCCACACACTCTCCCTCGGTGTATTCCACAGTTGGTTAGACTTTCATTTCCTCCACAAACAAACATACTGTGTGGAGTTATTGAGTGAAGCCAATTGGCTGTTTTAATAGTGTTTTAATACCACTACTGATTTCTGTCTGGTGTCCAACTTAAAGTTTCACTAATATATATATATTTTTAATATGAATAATGCATCAAATGATAATGTGTAATGTGAAAGGGGTTAATCATAGTGAGAAACCCACAGAGGATTATCAGCAAATCTGTACTTGCCTCAACTCAACTGTTTTAGTGTCCTTCAGCTGATAGTTTTTGATTTAACCACCCTTAGTTTTACTGCTGTTTACAGTGAGAAACTTCTGTTTAACTCACACTACCTGACTTGCATCAAACAGGAGACGGACAAAGTTAGCAAATAGTTAATGAACATAGTGAAGCATTTAGCAGATGTTTTTCTGGTTGGGCTGACCCCCAACCAGAGGTAAAAGGAGTATGAATATTGTGCTTACATTTGTCAGGTGGAACTAGAAATGTTGCTCTGTGATTGCTGCACGTGTAAATACGTTAACGGTTTGCTAATATGTCAGTCGTATCAACTTTAAAAAGGGGATTTTTAGCTTGTATATGTTGTATACCTGCCACCAAAATTGTGAAAAAAAACAAAAAAACACCCAGTGTTACTCAGATGTAAAATCATCTCAATCCACTGCCCATGCAGCCACACTCTCCCCTGGTGTATTCCACGGTTGGTTAGACTTTCATTGCCTCCATAAACAAACATGCTGTGTGGAGTTATCAAGGAAAGCCAATATGGCTGACATTCAAAATGACTTGGCCCTCCTATTCTGTTCACAATCAGCAGCTGTCCTATTCAGAAGGAGCTTACAATTGGCACATTCTCTTTATGCTAAAAGCATAACATTTCATAATTAAAAATGAAACATTTCCAGAGGCAACGCTGGAGCAGCTTGAGGATTTTCTAGCCCAGTAATGATCATGTTAATGAACATATGAAACGCCATTGTAAAAAAAAAACAAATATATATGTATATTGTTCCACATGCATCTTTTTCACTGTGTGTATGTGTATGTGTGTGTGAGTTCCTTTATGTACATCTGGTTTAAAAGGACACTCCTGTCCTACATCTGTCTGTTAATTTTTCTTGTTGAATTGGAAACATGGAAGCCTTGTGGTAACTGCTGACTGCTGATTTAAATTTTCGGCAGAATCCCATTTTGTAACCCGATCGTTGAAGCTACATTCATTAACTTTTTGTGCCACACAGGTTGTGTGTGTTGTATGTGGTGGGGTTTATGGGAGCCATTTTATTGAATTTTTTTTGCTTTAAACAGCTGCCTTCTTGATGAGAGCTGCAAAACTGAACTGTACAGATATATGCAGGCAGGCATGCAAAAGAAACTTTAAAAAAAAAGAAACTCTGAAGCCTGAAGTGCAGACCTGGGTGATATTTCTCTGAGGGCTTGTCACCACAAGTAACCCCAGTCACATTACTGAAAGTCATTTGATTTTTGGTACACACTCATGACTGATTAAAAGAAAGAAAAACTACCTCAAACATATGTTTGGCTTTTCTGTACTGCAATGTCTTGTCACTTTACAGCCAATATACTGTATGTGTTGATATGATATATCTTTTAGGCGCTATAATCAACCAATAATATTCACCATACTTTAATATGGTTCAAACTCTAGTACTTATATTAAGGTACATAAGTGTATTTGATGCATTATTTTGTCAGGATCAAACAGTACAATGTAAAAATGTGGTGTACAGTACTTTTTTCTAACTGCACCTGTATACCTGTGTTTGGAAAGCTAAGTCTCTAACACATGCACACAGGTTATGTATCCTCAGGATGCTTTCAGTGCCCAGAAATGTGGCTTAAAACATCCAAGAAAACATCTAAATGCCAGTGGTGAAAACCAAGGTCAGCTAATGCCAAAGATTGGTTTTGAACTGTGTGCATGCTTGAAGCAGTTAGAACTGATGCTTAATAACTGGAGAAAACATGCAAGAGCTATTCCACTTAATGTGTGGCTCATTTTTGCAGCTGACAACCAAGCTGGAAGTGACACCAAACTGACTGTGGAGGATTTGTTCAAACCTGAGTTCAAGGTCCATGACCCGGAGGCGAAGTGGATCAATGGTGAGTTTTGCTGTTATTTCCTCAAGCCATGAACGCAAATGAGCGGGGTACTGAAATGGATGTAGATAAGTGTATGAGGGGGCTTCAAAAAATGGTTTAAGTTATGTTTATTTTTGAGTTGCAACATGCATTTAAGGGTTCATGTTAGAACATGTTATGACACATTAGTATGAGAACGTACAGGTGCATTGAGATCAAAATCCCTGCATGTGATTTTTAGCTATGTACTGTTTCCACGTTTTGAAGCCCCCTCATATTTTTATATGATGTTCCCTGAACTTGAGGCGATTTCTGCTTCTATGTACTACAAAACACAACACATGGAAATGTTACTATAAGGCTTGATTTTTGTTTGGTTGTCGTAAGGCTTTAATATCTTCCTGCTCCACAGAATGACAAAAACAGCACAAATCTAACAGTCATTATTACTCATGAAATATACAGTGACTTGAGTGACAGCCTGGTATGCTGCCTGTATTACCTGTCCTTACTTCATGCTGTTGTACATATATATATTATACAAAACACACCTGGACTCTCTTGCTTGACATGAATGACATCTGGTTGAGTTCTGAGTGTGCTTTGCAAAAGCAAACAATAGGACTGCTTTTGTTCAGCAGGAGGGAGATGACATCTCTCTCTGCTGTCAGCAGACAGTTTTAAACAAGGCTGACATGTTGCACCCTTGCTTTACCTTGCCTCTATTTATGCAAATTCAGACGTTGGGATTTATTTTCCCTCTACTTATTTACATTGTATTGATTCCTTATTTGCCAGAAGGGGATCATATGTTAAGCCTGGCAGGCTCTGGCTGAAAATAAACCACATCAAGTGGAGTGCAAGTGAATCTGATTATGGTTTGCTTAGATGGAGGAGGAAGATAAGGGTACCTCCGAGGGAAAGGATGGACAGGATTGTGGTGTTCCTACATTGCTCTCCGTCTGTCTCCTTTCCTGCGGATTAGTGTGTTTGTTTTGGCTTTCCTCTTTGTTGCCCATCAACTGTGTGACTCTCAATCCACGCCTGGGGGGCAAGAGAAAGAGGCAAGGCCTTTCTGTCCATCAATATTTCATTCCCGGGTGACATTTTTCCACTATCCCCGCAATGCCATCTCATTCCCTGAGCTGACCTCAGGCTTGACAGCTAGAGCAGCGATGTTGTGCGATGAGGCAGTCAGAAAAGTTAGCTTTATAGGGTGGTTTGTGGATGGATGGGGCGAAATAGACCCCAGACAAATGGGAGAAGATAACAGACAGACGGGCGAGAGGAAAGATTGATCACTAGGATTTGACGAAAAAAATAGATTCCCCCCCCCAAGACAGAGGCTTTGAGGGTTTTGGGTTGAAAGTCTTTCATCAGTAAGAAGTAATCTGAAGGGGTGTATCATGTGATCTAATTAATAATCAACTGCAAATGGAATGCAGTAGAATAACAAATCATACTTAACATTACTTTAGTTTCATAACCACAAATATTCCAGAAAACAGAAATCCAGGTGTCATACACATTATTTATAATTCCTCAGTGTATTACTGGTTGTATTTTCTTTGTATAATTTGTAATTTTTTATGATTAAAACATCAATTCATGTATACTGTGAGATACTACAGAAAAAAACATTTCTAATTAATATGACAGTAAATTTTGCTGGGAAAGCGCACCTGTTTTCAGTAAATTAATACCTTGCTGATGAGCCTCAATGTTTCCCTGGTGAGTTTGGTTAATTTAGGCTTTCTTTTGAACTCGGTATGGACCAAACACACTCAGACCCCTGTTTTCAGATGGCGTCACTATGGTTTTAGCATGAATTCACAAGCAGAAATATTCAATTTAGTCAACTCGTGAAAAGGGAATAAGCTTGTATCCTACTTCATGCATTTTGGCAATTCTTCACTGAAAAGTAAATGGATCGTTGCAGCCGTGCACACATGGCCCTGATAATTTTGTAGCACAGCACTGATAATTTTAGTCTTGTCTCACAGGAGTTGCTAAATCTAATCTAAAACATAAGGTCATAAGGTATCTCTTGATTTGTTTATGATATGTTAGTGTGAACAATATTTAAAAGAAGACAAAATTCCAATACAGGATAGATGTCCAAGTATATTGATGACTTGAAATGATACCTCAGTTAAATGAGTGCCAATATAAAGTTAGAGATGGATGGTTGCTCCAGTCTGACATTACAACTTGATGATTAGTCAAATGGAGTGCATCATTACAGATTAAATTTGCTGCTAAGAGCACTTTGATTCATCTGGTACACCTCCATCTCCCTGGTTAATGGAGTCGGTTTTTCGCAGGACATTATTTCTTTGAAATGCCTCACCCTCTCATCTGGAACACAATGATGATGATCATGACTATAACCTTCATTTACTTGTGGGTTACAATGGTGAATCTGTTGACCGGCACATACAGTATGAAATCAGTCACACTGGTTGATATTTATGTAAGATTTTACTATAAATAGTACAGTAATTCTATAGTCTGTTTTTCATCATTTTTATGTTGTTTCACACAAATCTAAATATTATCATTCTAATTCACATGAAAGGCAAGTATTCGCAGAATGTCGCTTGCCCGCAGTGTTCCTCTGAAATTAAATTTCATGTCAGTAGGATTGCTATGGGTGAAGATCTGTACAGAGATTACAGGGAGACATCTGGTTAATGTTGGGCACATGTGCAAAAAATGACACACACAGTCTCCTCCAGCTGTTGTGTGTGAGTAAATATGTGTGTGTGTGTGTGAGTGTGAATACTGGATGTGTGTTTGTTTTTCACACTGATGCATGAGATTGAAAAAGTCACATTTAGCTTCTGCTGCACATGTTTGAGTGAGTCACAGGCTGGGCATCGTCATCCTGTTACTGACAATCTGGTGCGAGAAGGGGCATCGCATTTTGTGTTTATATTGGCCCAGCGTGGACATACTTACACACCAGTTGGCACAATTAGGCTCTCTAAGCCAGAAACACTTCAGCAGACTCAGTAACAGTCAGTGAAGTGGAGCAACATTTTAAACTAACAAATGTTTTGAACAATTGATTCATTTCAAAAGAACATATCCCGGAGATATATTGTAGAAAGACATTAACATTTATCATGAAAAGAGAAGGTACAGCAACTATTTATTGTTGTTGCATCTCTCTGTCCAAATAGAATCTTTGAATTGATATGATAAGGGTGATTTCATAATCACTTGAAAATGTTTCAACTTGAGTAAAAAATGCGCCTATCCCAAGGCTCATAGATCAAGTTCAAGTTCAAGCTCAAAAGCACATATGATACAGATCCAAGTATCTGAATGCCAAACTTTATGATGTCAAACTCTGTGCATGTGTACGCAGCTGCGCGTATACTGTACCTCCCAGCTCATACAAATCACTGCTCAGCTCAGTTAATGGTCAGTACTGCAGTAATCTCTGCAAATCCATTATTGAATCTTTAGCTGTCGATACTGTTTACCTCGTACAAATTACCACTCAACTTCACCCAATGGCTAGTCAGCTGCCTTGCCTGTCAGTTCTCTTCATTCACTGCAATCAAATTAATCCTTTTTTTTTTTTTTTTTATGACCTGAAAAGCGGGCTTGTTACTGACAGATTAATAAATCCCTTCTGGACTGTTTGGATGTCTGATTTTATTGGGCAGCTGCCAGAAATACACACATGTAATTATGTGAAAATGAAACTGGGTGCTGCTGAAAAGCTGTACTTAAATTAAGTGTGCATCAATGTGAGAGATTTAGTTTTTTGTAATAGATGGAACAACTACCACTAACAGAATAATTACAGAATAATGACAGGATAAATCAGAATTCATACGTACATATCAACTTGATACAAGATGCGTGCTTCCTTCACGAGTTGTATTATTCAAAGGTGAAATGCCTGTAGCTACTCAGTTTAGAATGATACTGAGGAAGTAATGGGAGGTGACATCTGCTGAAGGAGAGTCATAGCTTCGGTCGAGTGTGTGTCCTTGACGGTGATAAATGCTCTCCCACTTTGGCCTAATTACCGACATACACTACGCCGACTAATGCTGATTCAACTAATGGAGAATCCCAGTTTTCATCCAACACATCATCTGCTTGACTTGATTTATGTAGTGCAACATCCCCACTCACCCTCAATGTCATGTCTGGGTAGATGTCTTCTTCCTTATTATTCTAATGTGCAAGTCTTCTGCAAACACTGGTAATCCCTGTGAAAGTAAATGTCTTATACAAGACCATCCTTTATTTTTTTCCCATGTTTCTCAGAGACTATGGGATTTTAAGCACAGAAGTGAAGAGCACCATTTGTGAAGGTTAAGGTGATGTTTGGGACTCCTCAACCAGACACAAAAATATAAGTAGCAAATAATGTGGTAGTCTTACAAAATATTACAAATATGCTCTAGTCTGCATTTCTTTATTATTGATGCACCAACTCTGAAAATTATTTCTAGTTTCACTCATAGAGAAGAATCTAGAGATAACTAAATACAACAAAAAAAAATCTAACTTTGTCTCAGGTCTTTTGTTGCATTAACTAAAGACGTGAGGCAAAGGTACCGTGTGAGGTGAAAGGGACAGGTACATGCTTACAGGTGGGGTCTTAACATGTACGTGCAGTTATCTTGTTTTGGCCTGAGGTTGGGCCCACAGTGTCTGACTTTGAAAACCCCTGATCTATAATGGGAAGATTAATCGATAATGAATATAATTATCAGATGCAGTCATGATTATTTTGTCCAAAAAATGCACAGGAGGCTGTGAAGACACTGATTCCCAAATAATGTCTGCCGAGCTTCATGTCTGCATACAACCGACACCAATCACATTGTTTGACTGATAGTAGTAGCAGTAGACATGTCTAGACAAAATTTATCTAAAAATGTAGCTTCTATCAGGGTTTTGGCCATTGGACAGTAACATTTTCGAAAGTATATATTTTCATAATTTCTAATTTTGCGGTAATGATATCCTTGAACATATCTGTGGAGGTCTGGAGCAGCACAGAAAACAAATACCATTCTTTCTGATGCTCATTTGTATCAGCACTAGAGAGGCAGCATATAATGGCAAGATGATCTTTGCCACCAATGTTCCCCTTGGGTGAACCACTTACCTTGGCACTGACATATCCCATTACTCTCACTGTGGGGCAGTATTTGGCGAATCATTGTTTTTCTTCCACACCTTTTATTCTAAATCAAGAATTTGGCATGCAGTGTGAAGCTCTTGGCTTGTCTGCCAATGAATGGGCTGTCACCCAAGTTGAAGCTGGGTGCTAACGCCGCACTTGAACTTAAGTTGTAGGCTAGTGGGCATATTTCACGGGTGTGTGGACTTAAGATAGCGTGCGCATTTCCTTAATAAGTGCAAAGCATACAGTAATTGCATGTCAATGCCAAATCATGGTCTGATTTTCAAAGAGATGTTTGTGTGCCAGCAGACTTGTTTTCCTCACTGGATGACTAGTCTCTCTGCCGTTCAGTTCAGTAGGTCCTCGCACTTTGAGCCATCAACCCACCTTGATTTTCTTTCATTTTCCTAATTAGCTACATGATCACACCAATTAATCTCTATTCCCCTGTCGCTCAGCATGGTGGCAAAAGGAAAAAAAGATTAGCCGTGCTGTCAGCTGCCAATGATCTGCAAACTGGTTTGCAACATATGGATCTGTAGCAGGGAAACAGGGTCTTGAAAAAGTAAATTGCATTCTTTTTTAGGCTGTTTTTCCACTTGTAAGCTTTTGCAGCATCATTCTCAGGGGTTAATTGGGAACCGCATGCTTCGGTGCCTCCCATTAATTAACATTAGAGACTCCCCAAGCTGTGCCGGGAACTGCGGCTAAAGCATAACTGCAGGGACGACTGTGCGTGTGCGCGTGTGTTTCTCTCTGCTGACATGCAAATGAGTGTAGCGCATACATACATCTGTTAGAGCATGAAGGTTGCTAATGGCTCCATGCTACTGCCAGGCCGCTCCGTGACGCAGCCGGACAGTCCTGCATGCACGGACTGATTGACTCACACGCTCAAATCCTCTTTCTTTTCCTTCTCTCATAGACACAATATTCAGGTTGGGAAAGCTTCCTCATTTGTGTGAACTCTAATGCCAGCCAGCATGAAGTTGAGCCCACTGTTAAGCCTTATGTGTCTCAAAGTCTTCTCCATCAATTGAGCTCCTGTTAGCCCGTCCTATTTTTGCAGCTCCTGACATGCCCATTATCACTGCTCAGAGCAGTGAGGGACACTGATTAAAAGAGAGAGATTGAATCCTCCAATGTTCTGCCTGTGCCCTTTCTCATTGTGTGTGATTTTTAGCAGCAACAGTGCTGAGAAGTCAGACATGTGCACAGCCATTAGTGCATCAGAGGCCTGGTGATTCAGCACTGTTATCGTAACTACTATTTCTCAATAACATTTGCCATTCTGTAGGTTGGACTGTGGGTGCTTCATTGTTTGTGTAATAACCCAACATGAACAAGCTTAGGAACAGTTACCAAAATAGAAAAATCAATCACGATGCCCAGCCCTGAAAGCAGTGCTGTCAGGAAGCCGTCATATCACAGTGCCTGATGTTTAGGCTGGGAAAAAGGAGGGCCAGGGTGTGTAACTCACTGTGGCAATCAAGTGAAGAAATGAAATTTCTGTCACACTCTGGGTGTTTGCATGTAAGCAACAGAGAAGGAGAGATTATATGACAGTTGAAAAAATGGCTCATGTCCATTGATGTCCAGCTCACAGAAAATTATACCATCAGTGTCAATTCACGACCTGAATCTTAACACTGGGAGGAAAGGCAAACTCCAAGGATTCTTTTATTTAATATGCTGTCAAACCATAATGATAAACTGTGGCAGAAAGAGGCTACAGTCCTTTCAGGCAACTTTCATCAAGTGTTATCAGTCTAACAAAACCTACACTGGCACTGAAATGTAACTTCTGCATATTTACAGACAGTGCTATGGTAGACAGTAATATATATATAAAGAAATTTTATTGCATCCTCGTCCTGAGTTTTGCATCCTTCTAATCTAGCCCTTCATCAAAATCATTTCTTAACCTATCTATCTATCTATTTATCTATCTATTTATCTAGACCTAGATAGATAGTCTATCTAGACCTAGATAGATAGTATATAATAAGCTCAGCTATATATAGCTTCAGCTCAGGCTGATTAATGGCCACAAAATGATGATGTTGTTTTTGTTTGTTTTTGAGTATTTGAATCATTGAGTTCATATATATATACATATATATATATATATATATATATATATATATATATATGAACCACAACATTTTATTTGACTGTGTTTAACATATATTTATATGAAAGGCTTGTACACCCCCATGTTTTCACTTGTGGCTGATTACCTCTGCTCAGGTTGGAGGTGGGTGGAGCTATGATGATAAATAGGTAATTACACAAGGCTCACCCCACTTCATGTATGATCCTGAGAAGAGGCCTAATGAGCCATAATAAGTAAAATCACCTGTGTAGGTGTACTGTGGTTGTGCAGGGTCTTTAATTAAAAATCAAGATAAAGATACAGACATCTATTATTATAATTAGATATAGTTCTGACCCAAACATTGTCTGAAATCAGACTTTCACCAAATTTAATACATCACTGAGACAAATGGCTCAAGCCAAGTCCTTTGTATTTATAAAGGCCTTATGAAAATCATTGTAACTGTTGTTCCTGATAAACATATGCATATACATATACAGATACAGCACATTGCTGTGATAAGAAGATATTATCTCTAAGTTCTGTATGTTGGCCTTAATGACAATTCAGTGTCATTGTTAAAGGTCATTCGGTGGGATTCTAACAAGGCAAGATATTGATTGGCATGTACCTGGCTGTGTAAGGAAGACTGATATATTGGATAGAGGTGAGGAGCTGACAGATCTCAGCAGCAGTCCTGCCATGGGTTAAAAACACCAGTCACTGCCCATTCTCACTGAGAGAACTCAGCTTTGTGGCTGTGAACAGGGTTTATCTGATACGATGAAAGAGGATTTCAGACGCAAGCATCTCAAAAACAATATGACCAGACATCTCTCTGTTAATTTAAGATTCGTTAAAATATCCTCAAAACCATAAACAAGTTAAACTATATCATCTTCAGGTTAAATGGTAAAACTTAACATACCTCAGATTTTCTCAAAAGGCCATTTCTCTTTTTACCTGACTGTGAAATGACTTCATGCCATAACATTATATTTAGGGTGGTGCGAAGTAATGGATTTCTTTTCCTTTTATACTCTTATCTCCATCCAAAAAGTAGAAAAAGAGGCTTTAAAATTGTGGGTGCATCACAAATTCAAGTAAAACACAGTTTACATCCAAATGCCAAATGATTTGGAAGCAAATAAACTACAATCAGATGAATAAAACAGTCTCATAAATATACTGTGTTCCTGTCTATTCCCAGACACAAAGTATTTAAAAAAAAATGTGACTGTGCCTCCCAAATAAATGGCAAAGTTCTGGGTACACTGGACAACAAATCTGATAAGTTGTTAAAATAAATGTCATGCATAATACAATACAACTTCATTAGGCTCTGTTGTGTTGCAATCTGAAATGAAGTGGACCTTAAATGGCAGCTTGCCATTACAGAGAGTGGTTATCTGCGTTTTTAGGTGTGTTAAGTTGATATAAATTTCATAGGAAGGTCTTTGCATGGAGTCTGTCACTATCCACAGTATCTGCTTAAAAAACAAACAAACAAACAAAAAAGACAGTGAGAGGACAGTGGGCAGTGCTGTTGGATGTTTCAAAATTCAGAATTTTAACATGTTGACCATATTACTGTAGAAATGTGCAATAGTAATGGCTTTGCCATATATTAGTGTAGTGTTGTATTCAGCATAGTTTAGCAATGTGTAGTATTTTGCATTAAATGTACTGTGCTGTATGTTGTGTTATAATACATGCTATTCAACTGACTAAGTTATATCAATATTAATACTGAGCAGAATACATATATTATTATACTGCAGTATATAGGCTGTGGTATGTAGCATATATTGTATTTTTTGTGCAGTATATATTTGCAGTGTACAGCACGTTATACACATTATGTAGTAATAATATGAAATAAAATGATTAGTTGATTAATCTGTTGACTAATAATAAATTGGTGATTAATTAATAATTTACTTAATTTGTAAAGCAAAAGTGAAGCTCGAAGCGTTCATGCCTTGTATTCTAGACTACATTTGGACATTTTATTGACCAAAAGTTACCAAAATTATAGTAGACACATAAATAGATAATGAAAGCAAGCATTACTTGCAGCTCCAATTTAAAATATCACAGCATGGCATATACAAATATAATGTTTCAGGATATTTTGTGGCATTCAGAGCTTTTAGTGTATTGTCTTAGCCAATTTGAAAGATAATTATAGTTAGATATTTCACTTTTTTTCTTCTCCATTCTGCAGATGTGCAGTGAGGAATAATTGCTGACATTTCACAAACCCTAACCTTCTGTTTTTTTCCAAATAAAAATCTTTTTGATCATGGGGCTACATTATTGACAAGTTACCAATCTATCTGATCATCAGATCGAATTTTTCCCCTCCTGGCATTGTCACCATGTTCCCAGATCTCAGCAATAACTTGGTAAATACAGTGTTATCGCAACAAATCCAAACGATGGCCGAAGCTACAAAAATATGACCCGAAGAGCTACACCAGAAATATTGTTCAAACCTTGAGAGGGTGTCAAAATAATAGTCTGAATTGCTGCTTCCACCAGCAGGTTCTGTTTTGACTCACCAGTAATTCTCTGTCTGTCACTGAGACCCAGCATCTATCATCAACTCACTCTGCTATATTGCAACTGACAACCTGAGGCTGGAATAGTTCTGAATGGCCGTCATTACTATGCCAACAGCTCTTAAACTTTACTATCCACATTTAAATGTGTACCAGGCTATGTGTTTTGCCCAAAGTCAAGTGAAATCTACAGATCCTTTCTCATTAACTTCATGTAAATATGAAGGTGTACTGTATACTGAATACTGAACATTAGTTAGATATAGACCATAGAACATAGAAAGTTTTTCCACTTGAAATGATGAGTTAAATGAATGAACTGCTGAAAGTTCACTCAACTCATTAAAAGAAGTTTTAAAGAAAACCAGCAGATCAACCAACTCTCCAGCATGCATTGTTTGAGAGATAAAACTCTACAAAGACTCTCCTTTGTTGTAGTTTGAAGAACCCATTCATATTACACATCCAATTCAAGTTATGGTTGTTTCTTTTTATATAATTAAAACATAAAAGACTGAATTCTCACACTTAGAATTAAAACAGTATCTGACTCTGGTACAAAAGGACTTCAACAACTACAGCTGTGAGATCTTAATGTCAAATGAAGAACTGTCCCTTTAAACTGTGGCTAAACAATCAATTCAACTTAATATCTTAAGTTTGTTGAACTTGTTTTCATGTGTTTAACTCAATTAGTTTTACATTTTCAAAACTCATAAAGCAATTTAATTCATAACTTGAGTTCACATTTCACATTCAAGTTGAACTCACATTTTAACACAGCAAGGAAAAATACTGATACTGAATTCCTGAGGATGCCAGGCTGTTTTAAAGACATAACATGACTTACATTTTTTACTTTTGTGACATGTGACCCAACTCCAGTTATGAGAATGAATGTCCTCCCTAAGTCCCAAAGAGGAAGCAGCACTGTGTTGTTATACCATTTGAGAAAGTCTGAGGAAAGAGGTCCCATCAGAAGTGCGAACTGTCCTGCTGTTTGTACTACATCACCTGACTTCCTCCTTTGCTCCTGTCATTACAATGGCCACAAGAGGTCACCGAACAACGAACAAAACTATAAGTTGTAATAAGTTACTGCGCAGGCAACCAATGGGATTGTTTTTAAGAGGACAGTCTTGAGAATACTGTATTTAAATTTACAGATTTTTCCCCCATATTTTTCAATGTAAAGTCTGAACAATTCACAGCTTAATGGCATTTTAACAGGTGTATAGAACAGTGCAAAAAAAAAAATTAAGGCACTAAAGTTAATTTTTATTCATAAATTAACCTCATGCAAAGTGCAGTAAACATTAAAAAAAAAGTAAATCAGATCAGTATTTCCTCTGGCACTCCCAGTGACATAGCTACAAAACAGAAAAACTTCAATAAAACCCAGTTAAGGCTTTATACTCACTCTGATTTATTATCCAGCTCAGGCAATTTTCAAGTCTGTCTGAAGTTCATATTTATACATCTGAAGGGAGGAAAGGGTGCTGAATCTCCAACCAGCAAGACTAATATTAGTCCTTACCATTATTCCTGTGATTCAAACTCACATAAAAATAATTAATTTCCTAAATTAATGCCCATGAACAGGACAAAGCACCACTTAGTATGGATATATGGAAGGAGCTGTGTCTAGCTGCAAAGTGATTCTAATGTATATCCACTTTACACAAAAACCTCCTGTCCCCATGGGTCATACAGGCCAATGCATTATGGAGTGACATTCATATTCCATCTATAACCTGCACAACCCTGCCATAAGGCTGTGACATTTCACTTCATTAAGTCCTCAGTACATTTGATGTTCTGTCTCAGACACAAGGCCAGTGTGAGAGGACGGTGGTTGACGATGAATTAAACATGGCAGGTTTAAATATAGACTCCTTGGGACAAAGGTAGCTGTACAGTATCTCATTTCCCAACCTCCACATATCCTCTGGCATCATTGCCTCACTTGAAGGATACATCTACAAATCCATGCCCCCCAAAAACACCAAAACAAACAATGAATTGATTTTTGTAAAAAAAATACTGTGTGCATCAAAGCCTGATAAATCATGTTGCTCATTGCCATAGATATCCATTGTTAAAATACTATAATAAAAACAATGAACCCCACACCCTTGCAGTGACTGACATGTTCCTTCATTACCATGAATGGACACAGTGCCCAAACTGACTTTTGTTGTCACTTTGGTCTGCTTTAGCTGCTAAATGCTAGCATTTTCTCTGTGCTTTTTGGTGCTGGACAGGTAGTGTGCAGTAGGTTTGTCAGCATTGTTCTGTTGACACCAGCTGCTGGGCAGCAGTTGGAAATGACTGACAAGAGCAGTGGGGCTGAACCACAACAGTTATAGGCTGTCAAACCAATACAATGAGCTGAAAGATGCTAAAATGCTCCAAAGAGTGCACAGTTCTATAATTCTGTTTAATTTCATGACTACAAGTGAACCCTTTGACATAACACACTGACACAAACAAAAATCTTGATAAGTGAAGCTTTAAGTATGTGAATCATTTTTTAGCATGAAGACAGCAAGTTTGGATCAAGCCTTTAGCCGTAATATTTGGTGTGTTCCTTCTTCCTGTTGGGAAACTGTGGACGTCTTTTCTTCTAAAGATGTTTGTTTTTTAATGAGCATATGATTAACACATTCAATACTTTAAACTGTGTCAGTGACACTTGCTTTGAAATGCAAATCAGACGCGGATCATATCTGCTATACAGAGCAGTCAATGAAGAGAAATGAATAAGGGGAGTCAGTGAGCCACAGTAATTCATGTCCGTCTTTCAGTGAGCTTTAAAATGCACTCTCTCAGAATATACAAGTTATGGGTTAGAAACAGCCTGTCTCGGAAACTTTTAAGAACCACTCAGGTGGCGCTTGCTACGATACAGAGTATAGCAATTAAAGTGAGTTGGTGAAGCGTGCCAGTGTCAAATGTCCATCTTGAGTAAGTGGCTTCACATGTCACATGTCTTGGGTGCAATTTAAGTAAAAAATGCTGCATTCAGACAACCACTTAACACACCATGCTTTTCCTAACACACTTAAAGAGCCATGTGCAGACTCTGTGATCACTATGTCGCAAGAGTAACAAAAATAGTTTCTTTTTGTGCCTCTTTTTCTTTTCGACAAAATCAGTCATTCAATCTGTTATTTCTTAGTGAGCTCTTTGTGCCACTAGAGAACATGAATATACACGTAAGAAGCATTTAAGTGCTGCATGGCCTGCTGTCAGCCACCAGATTTTTTTTCCCAAATGGCCAAGACTGTCCAGTCAGTGAGTTACCTGTCAGTCAGTATGGTATCATGTTTACCCCTCTTGGTTTATTTGTAAAAAGCGTGTGAACATCAGTCAGGCATTGGCACTGAACCTCGTATTGCTACACAGCAAAATCACTGTGGTAATCGCGTGTTAAATTTTCAGTGTTAACTGACATTAATGGTGTTCAGTATTATTTTAACACTTGATTTATCAAAACTAACAACCCTAGAGTAAATTCCTGAAAGTATGTGGATGGTGTGGATTTTGGTTGTTGCAGGTATATCCACACAGGCGGCACGGTGGTGCAGTGGTTAGCACTGTCCCCTCACAGCAAGAAAGCTCCGGTTCAAGTCCCTGCTTTCCTGCGTGGAGTTTGCAGGTTCTCCCTGTGCCTGTGTGGGTTCTCTCCGGGTACTTTGGCTTCCTCCCACAGTCCAAAGACATGTTAATTGGTGACTCTAAATTGCCCGTACACAGCAAAACTGCCAGTGTTCATTTTTCAACTCTTAGAGTGTTGAAATAACTCTGGGTGAGTGTAAAAAAATTAACACTTTTAAAAATGTTAATTTAACACTGAAAAGAGTGGACACATATAGACACTTGTAACACTCTCAGTGTTAATTTAACACTGGCGATTTTGCTGTGTATTTATTAACAGGCCAGAGCTTGCAAAGATCTCAGGTTGAAATACAGTATATGCACCAACTAAATAGATAAATAAATAAGTGACTACTATGAATTACCTACTGTAGTTTAAAACAGTGGTAATGGTTGCATTTTTTCCATATAATTTTGTACCAATTCATTTTGTTCAAATATTGGCCTGTTATCATTTAGTTCCAAGCTTTTGGCTGCACACGTGATGTTACTGTATGTACTGAGTGCTGGTGAGGTGACCTAGTGATAAAAGACCTTGAGATAATGGAAATGTTCCTGTTAGAGCCACAGGGGAAGTGTAGGTTACTGGCATAAATGCTGACTGCACGAAACAATGCAGCATCCAGGTGCAAGCTGGGAGGCTGGAAGGCACCTTTGAAGCAGACTCTGCTCCTTTCCTGAAGTCGAAAAGCCCTTGCTTTAAAAGGAAGGACTGGGACTGGTTTTGTAACATTATTCTCTGGAGAAGCTTGTGTGTTGTTCACCTGCTTTTATTGCTGACATTGTTTTAGCTGATGGTGACGATGAAGAGGAGGAGAATAATGCGATCAGGAGCAGATGCACAGATATGTGTGGGCCTCTCTCTCTCTCTTACACACAGAGGCACGAAATAATTTCATGTTTCATAAGCATATACACCCCGAGTGCATGCGCATCTCATTCTCAGCTTGCATGGCCACGAGTGTAAGAGTCAAAAACTTGATGGGGTTGGAGTAGGTGCCTGGCACATGAAAGAAAGAGCTGTTGAAACCAGCAGTCCACCTTCTTTCACTCATAAATTATCCAAAAGTTTGATAGAAATGAAGTGTGCCATCATTAGTGTGTTGCACGGGTGGGAGAATTAAAGTGAAGTGGAGCCATATTAGATGCGATATGCAGAGCTAATACACTCCTTTGTGCAAGCCAATGCAGGACAAGAGTGTGTAATTTTCCTGTTTGCTCTACACACGTGAATTGCACTAGAGAGATCATTGAAGCAGCACTGAACTGTATCAGTCCTGAAAAATTGAAACCCATCGGCACATGGCCCTTGGACATTGTACACAACCCTAACAAGTCAATTAGAATGATTCAGAATGGCTTGTTAAATAAGATTCAGTAATTAATTAAATGTCTTTATTGATGAAGTCTAAAGGGTTCGTGTTGCAGAGGAGGTGTTGTGCTAATCTATCTCCTAATCTTCTAATCTAATCAGAGAATGTTACTCGTTTATTTCTCTCGTGGTATATAAAAAATTAAGTCAGAGGCTAGAGGGCTTGCAGGGGAGTGCTCTAATTTAAAGCACGTGTCTGCTCTTATTTTGTCAATCACAGTCCACTGGTAGATTCAGAGCAACAGGACACAGATTATTGGGTGCAGCTCATGGCGAGGCACTTCCACTGATCTGAACTGATACAGACATGATAGGTGTAGAGATTCAGAGTGAAAAGATGGCACTGGACTTTCAATAGTACTGTAATATCTTCTACACTGTACAGATGGAGAAGTTATATATATATCTATATATAAAACAGGGCAGCAACAGGGTAAGCAAGCAGAGGTTTGACATGCAATTTGTGGTTTTCACACATGCAATTTTCACACATGACAAAACAACATTGAATCGTGTCATGTCATGTGTTGTAATGTGTAAGAAGCAGAAGATCTGCCATGAAGAGCGCAGTTTTCAGTCCTCATTTTCAGTTTGTTTTACACTCTAAAATATAAAGTTTCACTTTCATTTTGATCTATGAAATACACCGTTTGTTTTAGTCAACAAAACTCACAGTTTCAGCAGTTTCCGTTTTATTTGCTCTCCAAAATATGGAAGGCATCCATATTGTTTTCTGAGGTGATGGGTGAATGCATGTTTTTCAGGACGCTGATGTTTCCCACTCAGAAGTTTCTGAGTTTACTGTCATTGTCGACACAGCATCAAGGTACGCTGCACTAACCATCAGATTGGTGGCAGCTGGAGAGAAAGACCTGTACTTGCTCCTTATGCTTGACAAAATTACCACACCCTCATCTGCATGTTTTTCAGAGAACAAAACAACAAAAAAACTGTCGTAGAATCAGACATCATTCAAAGGTAAGGCAGGAAAGGACAGTATCGTAAGATGCAGCTATTTAAGTGTCAGGTTCATTGATGAACCTAAATTAAGTAGAAATTTTCTTTATGATACTTTGCTTCTTTGCCAGTGCTTCTCACTTACCTGGTCACGCTCTCTGTTAGCACCTGCACTCTCTTTTCATCTCACGTTTAAAAAAAATAAAATAATTCTGTGCAGTTTTTGTGCCTTTGTTAGGTAGCCAACAGTAGAGAGATGACAGAAAATTGCAGGAGAGAGAGAGAGAGCTGGGGAATGCTCTTTTTAGACTAGTCACATTTCTGCGTTGAAAATCGGATACTGGATGATCTTTTCAAACAGGACTATGGCTACTTGGAGTCATTTTCTGTCCATTATCATCAGTAAAATTCCCTCCTGAGGACAGATTACACCTACAATGAATATAAAACTTTGATTCACTTCCTCACAAGCATTAAGGAACTGACATTCTGGTCAAGTCATTAGATTTTAAGTTTTAAGTAAGTCATTATGTAGAGAGTAGGTAGGAAGAAAAGTAACTCTTTTCTGTGCCTCTTTGATGTTAAAAGCCACATCAGTGAGCTGTACAAACTAATGTCCTTAGAGGAAAGGCTACAGTTGACTGTAGCCCCCCCCCCCGTATTGCGAGTGTGTTTGCCACTCACTGGCACTCATTAACAGCTATTGCTCTGAGTGGTTGCTGTATTTGTAATGTTGTTGTCATGCAGCTCTAAATGAGCTTTCGTGTCATTAATTTTCTTCTGAAGTTGAGTCTTTCTCCTCTCGGGTTTTTTCACCAGCATTTGGGAAAAATCTTCAACATCGTAAACCATAATTCTGTGATATGATGAGACTTCATGTAATGTATTTTGCCATTTATCTCTGTCTGCAATGATATAATCCAGATTAAATCTTTTTTTCTAGTCCAGAATAAAGTGATAAATCATCTAATTCAGGATAAATCTGTGGTATTAATTAATTATGAAGACAGTTACTTTAAACTTACAGTTCAACATGTACAGCCTTGCATTGTCTGTTTGCAATGCATAAGGATGTCTGGTTGTACCATGGTAAAGCATGTACCCAGCATAGGGCAGTCATTATATTTATGTCTGCTGCTAAATGTTACTCAGATTCTCAATGTTACTCAGAAGTATTTATCACAAGCTGATGAACAATAGTGCTACATCAAAGTTCAAATTAGGTTCTAAATCTATGTGTGAAGACCCTATTGGTAATTCAAATCTTACCATTGCCACGTGTTCTTACCCAATAACTACCACATGTATCTTACCCTTTCCTCTATTTAGCTTGTTCTGTTTGCAGTCTTATCTATAAGACCTTGGTTACCCCAGCAACGGAAAGGAGAAGTTTCTCCAGATGTCCACAATCAGTCATAATTTGGGCTAAACAGTAGATCATTGTAAAACACTGTGCAGGTGTTTATTACCTGAACTACTGGAATGCATAAAAGGCCTAAAAAATATTAAAGCACACTAGAAGTAAGAAAAATTCCCTCACAGTGTCTGAGCAGTGAATTACAGGTGCCATTTCTAAATTAAACACTTCAGCATGAGCAGGGGCTGGCCGTGCACGCTCACACCCCCAGCACATGCTCCCATATTTACTGTCAGCATCTGCAGAACCAAGCGCTCGTGTTCTGTCTTTAACAAGTTGGCTTTGAGCTTGACCAGCTGTGACATTTGGTGGAACCTTAGGGACTGCAGATGCAGCATTCAAGCATTACGCAACCTTGCCTGAATAATTTAGCGTGTGCTATGCATATTACATTGTGCCTAGAGTTCCCACTCGACCCCCAGACTCTGCACCCCATTGGCCCTGCATCTTCATTTGACAGTGGAGGGGCTCTAAGTGAGTTGGGCCAAAATTTGCTTGTCACACTTTCTAACTCCACCCCCAACCCCCACCAGCCTGCCTATAACTCAGAGACTGCAGCTAATGTAGCTGAATCAAGGTCTACAAAATGGGCAGTTACTATTGTATTAGACTGTATTGTACATTATAATAGTACATGCCATACACAAATTATTACAGTGAAGATAAAATAGTGTTTAAGTTGCAGCTGACTGTGTGTGCTAAACAGTTATTGTATGTGTATGTAAGTATGTGTGCACCTAAACATTTCAACATTGTTGTGCATGTGCATTAATCTGCTGCTTTAACAGCTTCCACTCCTCTGAGAAGACTTTCCACCAGATTTTAGAACCTAGCTGTAGGGATTTGCTCCCATTCATCTCAGTCCGTTTTATATCCATTGACAAAAATGTAGTGGCTTATGTAGGGAAGCAGAGATTAAGAGGTTGGGTTGTGGAGGACAGGGTGGTAGTGTAGCATGTCTGACTTAACATGCGGGAGATCAGAGTTTGTGGCTGTCACCAGTGTCCAGTTGAGTGTGTTAGCAACATTGAGTCTAATGCTAAACATGGGGACTGTAAGTGCTGCCGTTTTGTTCCCCCATATATCTGCCTCTAATCCTTGCCGTCTGTAATTCCCAAATATAGATACTGGAGACAACCAGAATTTTTAAAACATTGTCACTGAACAAAAGAAAGAAAAAATGCACCTATTTTGCAAAGTCATCCAATATCAACATCTTTGGCAGTAGTGTTGTTCAGGCACTGCTGATGTTGGGTGATTAGGTCTGGCTCGCCCTCAGCTGCTTTTTTAGGCACAAGATTGTTTTTGTCTCCTCACATACATTTCATATCTACTGTGGTCTTAGCATTTCCTCAAGTGACGAAATAAAACTAGGCAAGTGATTAGTGAACGTGACACATTATTACTGGCTTCTATAGTTAGCAGTGAAAACTGTTTTTTCCTCATTGCTGCTTCCAGTCAGTAGGCAGGATTTATCTTTTATTTCCTGACAGTCACGGCAGTTATGTGGGCAGCAGAGTCTGGAGCTGGACAGTTAAAAACCCAACTAAATCAGGTGTTTTCAAAGGGAAATTACAATGTGTCTTGTGGCTCACTAAGTACAAACACTGGAAGGGAGATATCATTACTGCAGCCTCATTTATTTCTTTGAGGACTCCTGTGTATGGCTGTTTACCGATTGTACTAGAATAAATACACACCTACGAGAGAATTTAAAGGGATTATTAGTACTTGAGGGTTGACAATGTGAGTGGCAGTTTTTTTTTTTCCTTTAAGGCATAGATGTTTTGGTTTTCTGGTGATGTGCCTTGAGCTCTCAATGGGAATCTTCTCTGTGCAATGCAATTTTTGTGTCAAAAGCTTAGCAATTCTTTTTGTGGATGTGATGGCCAGATGGACTTGGGGATATTTCTCCCTCAAGCAAGGTGCATAAAAATTCTTTAAAAATATTTTTTCATTATAACTACAGTATGTCCATGTGGCTGTCATTTGAACACAGAGCTGTCACTGTGCTGTGTGAGGCAAATGGGTGTGGGGGTGGATTCAACTTGTGTTGACATGTTGTGTCTATTCATGCTACTGTGGGTGGATTTACATCTAATTGTACATTTGCACAGTTTCAATAAAGGCAACACAGAAGAACATTTTTTTATTCTTATCCTAACCCTCTCTTATGTTTTCCTGTGTGGCTCGGGTTGTACAAATGTTTGGCCAAGACAAATTCACTAAACTCTCTTCATTGCACAATGAGGAGATGCACATTCACAAGATTTGATCGTTAGTGTAGTCAGCTCCCCTAAAAGGCCACCTGCTCTGCTCTGTTTAGCAGCAACAAGTTTAGGAGGATCAAGAACAAAAAATATATATTCATAGTACAGCTGCCAATGTGTTATCATAGCAGCATTGTAATGCCACAGTTGCTGACATAAAGAGAGAGCAGTTTGACATAGGGTCAAAAGCCAAGAAAACATCTCAATAAAATGGTTCATGATGAGAAGAGATCATATGACAGTCACAGACACTGGAGACAAGAGAATAATATAGCCTACAGTAGGTGAAGCAGATGAACACACCGATAGAAACCATAACATCTAAAAAACTCTCAGATGTGTTTACGATGATGACAAAATGTACTTAATTTTTTTTAATGCCATGCTATCACTTAACAGCAGGCCTGGACCTCATGTAAATTTTGATCATACCCAAGAGTTCCAATGTTCCTGGTTACTCTTCAATATAAAGGTCTATCTCTGTCGGAATCCTACCCATAAGCCACTTATAATAACAATCTGAGCCTGTCAGTGGCAAAAGCAAGCACTTGACACATGGACAATTGCCCATTGGATTACAGTGCAGCAGCTGTTCATGATTGCTGGGTACACCGTTCTTGCTCAATGCTGTACCAATTTAGAGGTAAGGATTTTCATCCTTATCAATCATTTACACCCAAAAATATAGGAAAATAAGGCCCAAGTTAAAAACAAATACTGGACTTATTCTTTAGTGTCACTTGAGACAATTTTCTTGTATTTAGAATTTTCTCTTAGGTTTGAACAAAATTTACATGTGGTCCATTGTCTCCTCCCATGGTAAAAATGGTGCTGCATATTACCTGATTGTGAACCTCTCTTATAAGGACATCACTGTCCCTTTCATGGTTCACTGTTTTTTCAGCAACTGAAACTGAGAGTCAGAGCTTTGAGAGCCCAGGTTTTAAGGAGATGAGGAAGAGCTAATTTTGTTAGTTGTGACTCATAACAGCCTCCACCAAAGACACTGATAGTGTTTTATTATTTTTCTGACTGAAAACACATTTTGGGCCACAAAATCACATAATTTGTCTGACCGCCACTAACATCAAAGAGGCTAACATAATGACAGATTTTGATGGCATAATCTTAAATTGAGCTGCACTGACCTTTATTTCAGGAGAATGTCGTGTTTCCTTGGCTTGATATAAGACAAACAAAAGCTGCAGCGGCAGCATGTGGCGTGTACAGTGACCATTACTTAATCCACACAAGTCTACCTAAGGTGCAGAGTTAAGCCTGTTTAAAAAAGCCAAGGCATTTCATTATTCATCGTATTACAGACGTAGGGCATTACTTATACATTAGAGTCTTAGCTTGTTCTTTTTCAGCTATGAACGTTTCATTATTTAAGGAGACAAGTGCAGAGCAGAGCAGAGACCTATGGTAATGCTTTAAAAATCACAGGAATGAGTTCTGTTTTATCAGCTCTAAATATTTATTTCACTCTCACAGGCATGCACTGATTTGAGTTTTAATAATGCTGGACATCATGTGAAAATTATTTTGATACTTTTGAAAGTGACGTCATTGGAGGAATAGAAGTTTTTGCCAGTGATACGTTTCTGTGTTTTCTGTTACAGTTAAGCAATTTACTAAGACTACAGTATACTGGTTTTAGAATATTATATTTTCTAGATATCACACATGAATCATGCTCTTGTTTTATCATAAAACTGCTATACTATTTTTCTGAAACAGTGAAAGTGACATTTAAGGACACGAGAGGAAACTTTGTGGATTATTGTGGAAGCTGGGGAAACCTATTCCCCAGTGTGCAATGTGCCATCAAGCCTTGCCAACTATTTGGGATTAGCCAGAGTTCAGTAACGACAGCTGTGTTTACTTGAAGCTGTTTATTACCACTGTATTTGACTCAGAGTGGCACTAAATAACCCAGACATGACCCTTACCCAAACACAAACAGACACACAACACACTGTAAAAAATGAGCCCATAGGTCATCTATGGAAGCAGTTTGTTATGACTGGTTTTATTGTTACATAACCTCAAGCAGCCATAGTAATTATGAAAGGAGCTATGGTGGAAGTTAGGTGACTAAGTATACAGAGTGATAAAATCTGAGTTAGAAAGAGGTTGGGATGGATTGATGGGTCAACAAAACACAGGACTTTGACATAGGAGACCGCTGCTCATCCCACAATCGTTCCACAGTCTTCACTGCACCAAACCAACATCTTTTCCTAAGTTTAACCAAGTTGTTTTTGTACCTAAGCCTAACCAAACGTGACCGTTCCACAACCGTAACCACATGTTTATTACTGTTACAATAACAACAAAGGTCCGGTATATCTGCCACTGGTACATAGCAAGCACTCTATATGGTTGTTTAAGTTAGAGTACTTGTTGGTGTTCTCTCACCAGCCCATTCTCTTCACTCTGACTTTACACTTTCAAAATGCATGCAATGCATATGCCAAAGTCCAATTTTGCTTTTAGGTGATGCGCCATGATACTCCTTCCCATGTCCATGTGATGCATGTCCGTGTTACTTTTTTTCATTGTAAAGGGTCATCATTTTTTATTTATTTATTTATTTTCTGGCTTATTAGGATGAGGAGGGCATTTGATGGATGGCTAGGGACTTTATTGGCAAAAGTTGCACTAGCAGCAGGGTTTGAGACCAGTAACCAGAAATTTTGACAGAGATGGCAGATGTTTTAGTGCCAACCCACACAACAGGGTAGAGATATGCTTATACACTGCACACAATCAGAAAGTGTAAAGTTGTGTTATTTGAAGGCAGAGTGATGGGATCCAGGTTGCTCTCACGTACTGGAGGCATTTCCATAGACATGACAAGACAAGACTACTTTTGATTCTACACAGACAAGCTTTAATGTCTCAAAGTCATAGACAGATTTTAAACATGAATGAAGAAACCGATCCATGAGGACACTGGCCAACTTCCAAGTGTTGCCAAACAGACCTGAGCCTTACTACCTCTCCACCATGAAGACCCGCACACAATACAGTAACACAACACACAAGATGCCAAACTCAAGCAAGCTATTCACAGCTAGGAGAAAGGACTAAACACACAAAAGGAGAGAGAGAGACAAGAACAAAGACAAAAGACTGAATTACCTGGAGAACGAAGATCCAGATCCAAAACGTCTGGAAGGAGACACTGACACCCTAGGGAGAGGGAGAGGTCCCAGAACATCCAGTCATCCAGCACAGAGAGACTGAGTGAAAAGACAGGACAAAATAGGGAGAGAGTGGGGGAGAAGAGAGAGCGAAAGAGAGTGAGAACAAACAAACAGCAGGTTAGAGAGATGTAGTGGTCTGCAAAAATCTCATTGGCAAGACAAAAATATACTGTAATACTGTTCTAGTTGAAGGCCTGATGAAATCAAAGAATGGTAATTAATTGAAAGTTACGGGGGAAAATGAGTTTTAAGTTTGGATTTAAAGGCCTCAGCAGAGTCAGATAGCCTGATGTCAGCAGGGTAATTATTCCAGAGGAAGGGGTCACAATAGGAAAAGGTTCTGCAGCCTGCTGACTTCTTTTCAAGTCAGGGGACAGACAGGAGTTCCTGCATTCTGAGAGTGAGGAGCACTGGATGGAATATAAGGTTTAAAGAGATCAGACAGATATGAAGGGGCAAGCCAATTTAAAATTTTGTAAGTCATCAGAAGCACATTAGTCTGATCTGACATGGAGAGGGACCCAATGGAGGGAAGCTAGAATTCTACCTGCAGCATTCAGAATCATTCAAAGACTTTTTCGTGGCAGGTCTGAAAACAAAACATTACAATAATCAAGCCTTGATTACGCAAAGGCGTGAATGTGGGTCTCAGCATCTGCCATGAACACAAAAGACTGAGTTTTAGCTCTGTTACGTAAGTGAAAGAGGCTATATTGGTAATGTCTTCAGTGTGCTGATCAAAGGAAAGAGTAGGATCAAATGTTGCACCAAGCTTCTTGACTGTCATATGGCGCTTTGGGGTCTATGTAGCCATGGTGTCCCAGAGTCCCCTCTCTATCACCATAGTGACGGATAAAAACACCACAGGGTACATATGGATCAGAAGAGACACATTCATTCTGAACCTGAAATGACATCTTAGCTGCAAAGCAGCAATGGGGTTCTGCTGCATGTCATACCTGTGTTCCATCAATCGTGTACAGTGTTGGTTAGTTACTTGAAAAACATCAGTATGGTGTAATGTGATGTCATTACTCATTACTACTCATTGAAAATGTAATTGCAATTTCTGTTTTTAATATACAGTATGTAAAAATAGAAAGACCAGATGGGCCATTTTAGTCATTGGAGAGCTAGGACTATAACTACATCCTCAACTCCTGTCATGTAGTAGTTAGTCAATAGTTTTAATGCCAATGAAGCTGTGAGTTTTAAAGACCCTTCAGCTCTGAAAGTTTGCTTACTGGTGGCTAAAGCTAGTTAGCTTGCTAATGTTAGTTAACCAGCTAAAAGACACAACATAAGTAAATAAGACAAATAAGTAAACTAAGACAAAAAATTAGACAGCTTCAGAGTAAGAGCTTCAGAGTAAGAGGAAGGAGCATTTCTCCTCTTCTGGTAGAGGCTAGCCACCTTCTCACACATTCAGTCTCTGCACCAAGCTAACACTAGTCTGTCCACTGAATGCTAACTGATCACAGCCCTCCATCAAATTCTAGTTTTAAAACAGCAAGAAAACCAACCCTGCAAATGAAGGGTTGGGGGGGATTATCATGATTAGTAACTTTATTGTAGTTACTGCAAATGGCAGTTCCATGATGTAACTGTCTCTGACTGAACCTTATAAACACATAGTAACATATAGTATATGCACACACATTTGAAAAGGCCTGAAGAGCTTACTTCAAAAGCTGCTGTATCGGTACTAATATACAAACACACTTGCATAGCAGCATATGCTTTACCATGCATACTGTCGTATGATGATGCTTTCAGAGCCAGAGCTCTCATGAAAACAAAATGAAACTTTTTGATAATCAAACAAGATAATGCAAGTGTGGGAATCAGGCGTTATAACAAGTATTCTTCATTTTACATGGTCTGTGAGCATCCAGATTTGAAACGATCTTTAGCCGCATGGTCCCTCGACAATACATTTACACACACTGCCTGTCTGATGTGATGATATCTATTACTGTGACAGGCACGCAAGGTCATTAAAGGCGCAATCATGTCTGGCAACGAGTATAAAACATAATTTATAAACAAATATTGTTAGTACAAACATGTTGGCCATGAATAAAAAAAACATTAGCTTTTCATATTTGTTTTAAAATCTTTTTCGATTTGATTTAAATATTGTTTTACAGCAATGGAAATATTGACTAAGGGCCAGATTTACTAAGAGGATGGTGTTGCATTAGAATATGCATTACAGACTTTGTGGCCACAAACTGCGGCCATTACACCCTGATTTAGTAAGACTGCTTCTCCATTATGCAGTGCTCTGGACTGATGCTGGTACTGCACTCCAGATGCTTTCTGAGTGAAGAAGAGCTCACAGACAGGTTCACTTCAAGCTCAGAGAACAAATGACAGACTCAAGGCCAGTGATGACAGACAAAGTAAAATAATCTTTGGGCATAGACTGGTACATATCATTTTTACTGGAGAAGCGAACATGGATGGATGGATGGATGGACATCTGATTTTAGGTTAACTTTATTATTTTTGGTGGCTTACTGTATTGGTCCACAGTGGATGTGTTTTTTAAAATCCTTAAAATACTGTCACATCTACCACTGCAGACTGTGCCGTAGAAGATAACATTGCCTCCTCAAAAGTGGTTTCTTGCCCGGGTCTATTTTTGAATTTTTTATTTGATGTTAAAGCAGTGAGTCATGTGTTTTTACTGCTTTTATTCTGCGGCTGTGTGCCAACATTTTGTTACTGCTTCATCCTGACTGTTGGTTCCTTTCAAAAATGCCACATTCCTAACCTCTCTGTGAGGAAATGTTGAAAAAAAATTAAAATAGTAAATTTGACAACCTGATTTTATTGATAAAAGGACATAGAGGTAGGTATTTATTTTTTGTCCCTATGAGCCTATATTATTACTGGACCCTGCTGTACTGGAGAGGTTGAGGATTATGTGTCTTGCTCTGGGAATATTGTCACTCGTTTGTAGTGAAAATATCTTCCTTTTCATGGATGGGCTGTTTGAAAAGATGGATAAGTTACCTGTCAAACAGCTAGGTTGGACACCATGTTATATTCTGCAGTGTTCATGGTCATTCGTTGCTCTGTTCTGATGTTCTTTAACCTGTGTACATGTGTGAGTATGTATGTCTGCATGCATACATTCAAGTGTTTGCACATGCTATTGTATGTTGACTCAGAAGTTATTATTATTGTGACAATCCCGCATTCCATGACATTTTTAGTCAGGCTACGTTTCTGAATGTTTGGCTTTGACACAAACAAATAATGTGTAGTGCGTCTATGTGTCTAGCACAAAAGATGTGTTTTCCTGCTGTACACTGTTGCTCTTCTCAGCATCCAATACGGAACACGCTGTGTTACCTAGAAGATGAAAAAATGTAGGCCCTTCCCTTTGTGTTTGTCTGGCGGAAATCTCTTTTGATTCTTGCACTTAATCGCATTACATCACCCAGTCGCTCAAACTTCAGAGGCTGTGGCTGTCTGCCGATGTTACTACTGTTATTTAGTATGAGGAACAATAGAGGCTGAGAAAGTATTTGTTTTAATGGCATCTTTGCAATTCAAATAGATTCCTGTGGTGCTTTGGTCTGGGTTTTTGCTTTGAAGTTTTCTGTAAATGTCTTTTTTTTTCAAGTTCTTTCAAATTCAGTTCTTTCATACAGATGTTTTGTTTTTTTTTCTTTGTTCTGTCTCTTTCTGTACAAAGGCTCTAGAGTATCTACAGGAACAGTGATGGCCATGTCATCAAGTTCAACATCGTCACAAATGAAGGCAAGTTGTTCTGACAAACACAACATTTGTAAGTAGATCTTTGTCTTCTTGTGCAATGTATACACATTACATTATTAGTATTCATTATAGTATATATATTAACCCCTCTTTCTCTTTATGTCTCTAATTTCAACTAGATAAGAGATTTCAATGTGGCCAGAAATACTGTTCCCCTGACACAAATATGTCCTCTTAGCGCTTATGATGTAAGTGAGCAAGTTCATTAACAGCCCACAGTAATTATTTTTGCTTTGAGAAACAATGATATTCATTCTATGTTATATACTGTATATGTCATTTCATTCTTGTTTAGTTGTTTTCCAACTGATTCAACATGTTACATAAAACTATATATATTAATTGAAAAATGTTTTCTGTCCTAAGCATCAAATGAAAAAATGTTCTTAAAGTGGTCAAATTATTCTCTCAGCATTTTTTCAGCTCTAGATTCTGTCCCTGGTGCTTTTCACTCCATAAAAGATGTCTGGAGATACTTTGGACTTTGAGTTCAATTCAGATTTTATTTATGTGCCAAATCACAACATATAGTACCTCAGGCACTTTACGGAACATAATGAGAAAGCCAACAGTTCCCTGAGTGACAGCGAGCAACCTCTTGAGAGAGACTGCCCAAAACAGAGGAATCAGACTTAGGAGCTGTCTGCCTCGACCGTGTTGAAAAGAGAAATGGGGAAGAGGATAAAGAACTCACTAGTAGTGGCAGATCTGGATCCTGCAGCTCCAGAGTCAGAGACTACCTGCAAAATGAGCACAGGACAGAGGACAGGAGGAAAGCACAAAAACTACAGGAGAGAGAAGACAGAGTTAATGGCATGTGGTAGTATGATAAATGCATGGGAGAGAGAGATGAGGTGCTCAGTGCATCAGGAGTTCCCCAGCAGTCTGTGCCTATAACAGCATGCAGTAACTAAGGATGGTTGGGGCTCACCTTTGCCAACCGTATAAGCTTTAATGGATGAGTGTATTAAAAGATGTATGACTAGCAGACACTCGCCTGGCTTAGCAACTTTAAGGCTACAAAACAACCACAATGCCAATACTCTCTGCAGGAGCACAGTGTTACTGTTACTCCACACCATTCAAAAAGAATATTTAAATATTTATGCAGACATCTGATTGTCCCTGAATTTAAGATATTTCGTAGTTTTTCAACTAAAAGACTTAGTCTTATATTTCAACCTCTATGTTTTAGGTTATTGCATCAGCATGTATCCAGTCTCATATTTGTTACAAGTTAAGAACAATCCAAACACTGTCTAATTGAATGCTTGTCAATAAAAGGCAAATTCAGAACACCTTCCTTTGTAAAAAAAAAACAAAAACAGTAGAGCTCACACACACAGACTTTTCGCAAACGCTTAGAAACATAATAGAAAATCCATCTGCAGCCTTGTTCAGACCTCTGAATCCACCACCCTCATCACTGGTTTAAATAGATATATTGTATCATTGATGCTATTGGAAATACAACTGATCAATTAGAGCATTGCAGGCAAGATGTATGATGGCAACGTCAGCTTTCTGTACCAGAAACCAGAAGAAGAAGAAAAAGTGACAAAATGAAGGCGACGAAAACAACAATCAATTCACATCTTCAATGACACTTAAGCGTGCTCTTCATTTCCCCCACTGTGTCGGTGTGGAGCGGGAAATATTATTAATGGAATGAATGTGTCCAGTCACCATTGTTAGGGTGAGTTAACCCACCTTAATTAACATGATGTTAGACTCAATAAAAGAAGAATTCAGTTTTTAGTATCTGGTAACATAAGCATATTCAGCTGAATTCAATGCGTTTAAATATGGTCTTTTTTTCCCTAGTACCCGTCGCGATTCTGCAATACACACAGTCTGAAATAATTTGAATTGCATTTCAAAAAGTCATATCTAGGTATATCAAGATGTGATATTAAAAGCAGCTTTCCTCCTGTCACTCACATCTTGTATTTTACTTGGTTGTAGGAAAAGACATCCCAGGGTTATAAATACAAACCCATGCTGAAGTGTATTGTCAGGTTTGCAGACCCATCTACGCCGTAGTTCTCTGGTGGTTAATAAATTTTACAGCTGAGGGCTGGGGTCAGGGGTGTTCCAAAAATTCGTTGTGGCCCACGTATGCAGCCTGGCGGTCACATTCATTACTAATAGAGCAGTGGGGCAGAGCTTGAACCATAATTTTCCAACTTTCCATCAGAAAGAGTGAATGCAAAAATGGATATACAAATTGGACCCTTCACTCTGGAAAGTTAGCCTGTGTGGATTAGTGACAAAGGCGATTAAGTCAGAACTGATTTGCATATTTCATGAAGAGGTTAGACTTACAATTTGGAATAATATTAGAAAGCCCAGTTTATTTTAGCACAAGGTTATGTTGAAGGAGGAAGAATATCGTTAAGAATTATTCTGTTATTTCTTTTCTCTAGTTTTTTTTTAAAGATGTTTCCATTTGTAAACCCTAATAATAAGTAGCATGTGTTATTAGTATTCATTTACATTTAACTTTGTTTGCAGTTTGTTAAATTACTTGGCAACATGACTTCTTGGGAGACTATTCTTTATTTCACTAGCGTTTACAGATTTAATAAGGCATATAAAAGGCAATTTTCCCCAACCGCTTCTTTTTCTATTAGCTCTTTGCTTAGTCGTTTAGCTTCCTTTTAGCCTTTCCATGACACTGTGGGCTTTGTGCTGTCTGTATGTAACATGCCAGGTGATCAGAGGCTTGTTAGATCCTGTAGCTGTTAGCATTTTCACCTTATTTAGCTGGTGCAAGGTTGTCCAAGTGTCACGGAAGGAAGCTAAATCAATCACTATTTTTAAACTGCATTTCAAATAGTTCTTTAAACTCAATTTTTTAAATGTAAAATTATTTTTTGGGCATTTATGGTTTATTGATAGTCATAGTGAAGATAGACGCGAAAGGCAGGAAGAACAGGGGAAAAGACATGCAGTGAAGAAGAGGTCTGGCCAGCAGTAGGTTGAACCGAGGGACGACCTGCTCCAGGGCACTCATGTCCTAACCATTACGGCCATTGGAGTCACTAATTTGGTTTTATTTATGAATTCATTGATGAATTTTAAATAGTGTACTTATTGTTTTTTGTAAATGCTTTTTAAGTTGAACTATTGATGGATGTGTTTTCATTTGTGCATTTTAATAATTCCATCTTTTTATTGCTTATTATAATGTCAAATGATGGTGCTTTGCAATTTAATCCTGTTTATATAGATTCATAAATTCATTTGTAAACAAATGTATGAATGCCCTTTTATTGTATATTTATGGTATGCATTGAATTTATTAAGTTAACACTTTATTCTAATTCTGTGACCCATACGGTCCTCCATATACATCTCCATCAAGAGAATCACCTACTGTTAATAGTTCCCTCTTCACATCCGCAGGATGATTTTACTTGATTAAAAGGATTACATACTTCATGAAGAATTTGGCAACTAAATATGTTCTATTGATCCCACAGTTTAGTAATCTCAGCTCCTGACAGCCTGAAGTACTGTAAGCTACTATACTTGACCACCTCATTATTGTTTATGCATCTCTGTAGACACATAGCTACAAACCATTGAAAAATAACCTTGACCTTGACATCACAATGATGAAAAGCAAGAAAGCAGGTCCTCACGAGGCAAAATTGCTGCCTCTAATAGGTTCATCTCTGGTGCACTGAATGAAATAAAGCATTCATCAATGCACTTAGTAGGAATGTGACAGTCTTCAGTGAAATTTGATTCTTATTCTGTTTCCTAATTCTTACATTTAATTGTTAGTTTGGTCCAGATATTACAGATTGTTTTGTTACGTTTTAACAAATTAGAGAAATAACATTACATAATATATGGATTTTTAACTAAAACTATTTATTGTTGTCAGCAGCAATAACGTCATGGCTTTAATGTTGAACTACTTCCATCTTAGGAAAAGATAGTGTATATAAACGTGTGTTGCTAGTCCATATATCTCTATTGTTTTGGTGCACAGCATACAATTAATGCGAAATGATCGACCGTACTGGAGTAAAAACAAACAGAGGATTGGGCAGCTACACTAATGGTCTCTGTTCCAAAGATAAAGACACCCGTTGGCAAGCTCAGCTGATGGAGCAGTGGGCAGAGAATCATCTGGAAGGCGAGAGAGGCTTGATCAGGGTCCTCAGCCTCGACATGAAACAACACATCAGTGTCGAAGAGACAGGGACGAAAGCTGCACTGTAACACACACCGTCTTTGGCTGTCTCTCATGATGTTAGCTCACAAAAGTACGTGTAGATTAGAATTGTTGCTGTGTTGATCCTTCTCAAATTTGCAGTATATAAGATGAATATGTTAAGTATAAAGCCTTGTATATATTTTGGTGAAATCATATAAAAAGACCAAAACTAATAGTGTATTTCTCCCAATACTACTTGACTTCCCTTTCTGAGTGTTGCATTCAGGACCTTGCCTAGTTCTTCAAAGATGTAAATCTTCAATAAAATAGTTTAATTTTTAGAAACTTCGTCTTGTACCAATGTACAATTCAAACAGGAGAAAAAAAAAATTTGTTAGCGACTATTTTCAGTCCCATTTGGTGCTTTAGAGTATTTACCCCCCAAAATTCTAACAACTCGCTCACAGACTTTTGAGCTATTTGGAGTTTGCTATCTTTCATAGATAATGTTAGCATTAACATTTACTTACCAGTGTAGAAACTTCGTCTTTACTTACCAAGAGCTTTCTCGGCGTTTTTTTGTTTAGCTCTATCACTTCTGTTCTTCTACTGAAAGGGTTGTAGCATCCAGCTAGCCTCAGTCCAGCAACCCATCTCATGACTTTCCGATAGTCACTCATTGTGGCTTCCACACTACTCTGAAAAGTAGCACTGTTCAGAGGGTGTATTCTAATCTCTTCTAATGTATAGAAATACGGTGATGGCTGAAGCTCTTACAAATGGCTAGATTTTTACTGTGTCGCATTAATGACATCACAGGCGATGCCCTGAGCACAACAGGGTGTGAGGCTCCAAATATTGGATGAAGAAAAAGACAGCACCGTGTAAAACCATGTAACCTAGAGCAAGACATTTCTGTGGACAGATTAAGTCTGTGGTTGATATGTCATTGTATAGCAGGTAATTATCATTCTCAGCCAGCAGTAACAAGTACAAAACAGCTCTACAATATATCACCTTTTTTAAATTGATAGGAGGAATTTGTTAGCAAACAGTTTCCTCAATTTAGCAGTTACAGAGCTGTAATGGCATGTTTCTGGACAATTCCTCTCTTTTAGCTCTGTCTTTGGTCTCTAGTGGTTTTAGAGCTTTTCACAGAAAACACTGGCATCTGCAGACAGAAACAAAGCCATAAAAGTCACGAGACGCTCGTGGCGACCCATTTCACACATTATCCACATTGTTTCCTTTGTTATCTGATCGTTATTATTATAAAAATACCTGTGAGGCTGCAGTATAAATCAGTTGTTAATTAAAGGGAAATTAACCATCTTATGATTTTTTTTTATTTTTTTGGCTTGTTTTGGTTTATGTTATTTTTTGTGATGTTTAACATCACGCAATACTAAAAGTCAGCCATAAGGCTCTCAGATACTTTGTGAGTACATAAGGGCAGACAGAAACTGTGCCACTGACTCAAAATAAACTACAGTGAGTGTGTTCATGGTAATTAGGAACTTAGGACAACAGCAGGCTCTATGGCACATGAATAAGATATACCAGGCTTTGGATACATAGATAATGTACAAGTTAATTGTTGGTTTCATCTTTTTATGGATATTACACCAACAAAAAGTACTTTATTATTTAACAGCCCGTAGTTTCAGCATGTATCTTTTGTCTGTTAGTGGGCCCACTGGCTTGTAACCCCATGGAGCATCCTCTACTTCCCCCCACTGCATGCTGAAACAGTCAGATTGCCCTAAATTGGTCAGGTCAACACTCTGAAACTGCGTTCACAAGTTTAATTATAGCTATTATTCGCGTTGATAAAGAACATTACAACAGCCAAATGAACAGCTCCTGACTCTGTACAGTTTTGTATAAATTACAATGATTAACCTCCCCTGATGACTCTGGTGGTAGAGAGATGTTCATGCTGTCTGTATAATTTATACTGCTTTAGTTCAGCCTGTGTGGTTGATGCTGACAGCGATGAAATAGCTGACAACAATTATTGTATCTTGTTGTAATGATCTTTGCTAGAATACAAATGAGGCAAAATGTGCTGAACATTTAATCCCTCAGAAAACACAAGAGGTGGACAAAAGCCTCTGTAGCTGTGAGACATTTGGTGAATGCTGGCAAGACTCCAAGGACAGCAAGTGCACACTCATAGTCTTGATGCTGTAATTTAATTGCTTGAGCCAGTGTTTAGTACACTGAATTGTCACCTACATGGTCATGTCACATTGACATGATGATTTCTTTATGGGTGCATGTGATACTGTTTTTGACAGTGGGGACTGTTTGAAGTCTAGATTGTATTACAGACCATATTTACTACATTCTGTATGGGACTGAGGGAACATCTAGGAAGGGTCTTTATATATATATGACATAATACATCATCAGATTTTCATGCAAGTCTAAGTGAGTTAAGACATACTATGCTTACCATATTATGCTTGTTTATGTGATGAGGAAAATGCAAGTGGCAAACGTATGAATCGGAATAACAGTTAATTTGAAGGTGTTTCATTCAACTGGGTAACAGTCAGGTGTGATTGGATGCCCTGTTTTATTTTAAAAAATAAAACTAGGATACAACTAAACTCTGATCTTCATAACCGTGTTTATGGAGGTGTGCCATGGGGATTTCTAGGACCTCAGAAAGAGTTATTGACACTAATCAGGCTGGAAGGTTACAAAACCATCTCTAAGGTTTGGACTCCACCCGATCCACAGTCAGACAGACTGTGTACAAATGGAGGAAATTCAAGACCAGTGTTATCCTCCCCAGGAGTGGTTGACCAACAAGATCATGAGCAAAGTGATGTGTTTAATAGTTGATAAAGGTTACAAAGGGACCTAGGGTAATTTCTTAACTAAAAGCCACTCTTACATTGGCTAATGTTACTGTTCTCAGAGTCCACCATCAGGAGGAACTGAACAACAGTGGTGCGTATGGCAGGGTTGTAAAGAGAAAGCCACTGCTCCTCCAAAAAGAACAAAACACTGCCCTGTCTGCAGTTTGCTAAAAATCATCTAGTTCTCAAGCTGATGTGCAGGACTCATCAGTAACTGAAATATTAGTTGCAGTTATACATGCACAAGGGAGTCACACTAGATACTGAAAGCAAAGGTTCTATACTTATACTACTCACGGATATGTAATGGATCATATTTGTCTAATTGGGTTCCCATTGACTTCTACTCTTGGGACCTGTGTAAAAATCGGTGATGTTTTTAGGTCATGTTATGAAGAGAAATATAGAAAATTCATGTTTGTTTCATTTACTATTATTATGTAAGTGTTAAATGTGCATGGGATCAACCAAAATATTTATAATGTAAGTCCTTTTTCGTTCAGTTGCCAAAACTGTTACATTGCACATTAATGGGTGTCAGCATGTCATGTCCAGTACAGATTTGTTTAGTGCAATTTAAGCATAAAATATATTTATTAACCATACATGCATTTTACCATGATTTTTTGTTATTATTTTACCTGGAGCAGGAGCTTTAATGTGGGTTGCTTTGATCTATGGTGTACTGCTTCAGTTAAACCGTCACCTGTAATGAATGATGAAAAGTTAACAAAAGGACCTGGTCTGCTCTAAAATGAGTGAAACAAGTCTTCTCAGTCCATGCAGGTTTTGAACTGATAAATCATTCTATGCAGTCTTTGTACTTGGAATCAGTTAATGACTTTGCTGGTCATATGGACCTTTTTCTGATGTAGTGAAAGGTCCTCCCTCAACTTTGGTAGAAGGTGTTGGAGAAAGCTCTTGTAGCTTCACTACTCGATAGCCTCACCTGTTTGTAGGATTACATACCACTATCTGACTACATCTGTATCTGAGGAGTGATTAAGCTTGATAGCTGATAATCTCTGGGATTCTTTTTCATTGCTGACAACAGGCTGTGTTTTTAGCCTTGGTATCTTGTGGCGCTGTTGTCAGAGCAAATCATTGCAACCTAGTGGCTTGTCTCTATGTCATCTCATGACATCTTTTTGGACTAGATGGTTTTAATCATATATACGAATTTGAATCTGGTGGGAGATGATTGTTACTCTGTCCTGCTGTTAATAAGCGATTTTCTGTTGATTTTTCATAAGAGGACAATAAACATTAACTTTACTAAGCTATAAAGGCGTAGCCATGTGTGATTTGAGATTATTTAGTTTCTCACTGATTCTGGTGACAGCCTCCATTGTTTGCATGTCAAGACATAAATAAATTGCACCCTTGCATTTTGTTCTGTATTTTCTGCTGTACCAGTACAAGTTCTGCTTGTTCTGGCAGTCAGTACAAAAGTTGAAAACAATTTTCCTCATTCCTCCTCGCCTTTGGAGTCGCAGAATAATGCAGATGGGTTGTCAAACTCATTTTATTCCATTTTCATATGAGATAGTTCATGTTTGATGTCCCTTTGGGCCTGAAATTCTGATGAAAAAACAAATGAGCCAAGTGGTGATGCGAGCAGTACAGATGTAATGCAAGAAAACAAAGGGAAAAGGACAGAAACTATCTCCAATATCTCAGTTAGGCCATAATTATTTTAAGCCAAGCGAAAAGTATCCCACTGATGTGTAATTTTATGGTAGGAAAACAGCACCTGCATCCAGAAAGCGACAAATCATGTGTTCTGTTGGTGTAAATAGATTTAAAATGAGCCTGTTTGAATGATGGCTGCTGCAGCAAGCGGTGATAACTACTATTATATATCCAACATTTCTCTAATCGTATCAACAAAAATATAAACAGTCGCCCTGTGATTTTGTTGTCAATTCTCCCCACCTATGTTCCTTCCTAAAAGCTGGTTACTCACGGACATGTTTATCCTACTCTGACCGTAAAGTACATGCAAACAATTATGGGACATATAAACAAAGAGAATACAACATATCAGGCAAGTAGGTGGCAAATAAAACATAAAATGGCAAAACCACCTGCTTTCCGTTGAGAACCTCCTCAGTCAAAAGCATCTACTATCTAAATCTGAATTAGAACTGCTCACTGAACTATATAGGCTTGGGCAATATGGCCTTGTATGGCATGAAATGAAACTGTTATTATTCGCTGTATCTATCCTGTAATATCTCTGAGTCGTTTTAGGCCATTACGGCCAATGTTTCCGTCAGTAAGAAGGACTACCTTCTTTGTATATGAGTTGAAGATTTTGCATCAGTGTGGTGAGTATTTATGCGAACTATCAGGTGTTTTTAATACGGACATTTCTGCGATAATTATATCATATCCACATTATACAATTACATATATACTGTGATATTATTTGGAGGTAAAACTGAAGTATGTGCACCTGTGTAGAATTAATTCTTCACAAAAAACCCCAAAAAACTTGAGTGTGCACAACTTCGGCGTCGGTAGGTCCAAGCAAAAAAGAACACACAAGTTTTGAAAACAGTATTAAATGTGAACAGCATAGCTATGGCTATTTGCTACTTCAACAGTCATACGCTGCAGACCTCTGTAGTCCTGCTTGCTATTCCAGCCTAGGGCATGCACCCATGCTGCAACTCTCTCAAAAGAGCGTAAATGTGCCTCTGGTGACTGTCAAGCTCCACCAGACTCCCTGTCTTTCCAGCAGAGGCGAAGGTCAGTGTGACAGTAACTCATGGCTGATTAGCTCCAACTGCCAATGCAGCATGGTCGTCTATGCTGCACTGTCAGTCAGTGTCCCCTGTGTCCCTCTCACCTCATAGCCACACACTATGTAGCCTATTTAATCTTAATGTGGGCTAACAACAGTTTTTATTTTACGACATGATCATGTCATGTTTCTTCTCTTTTGTGTTGCCATGTTTAAGTCCTAACAATTAGTTTAATGAACACAGTGTTGATAGCCAATAACCCATTACCATTTGTGTTTTATAATATTTTAATAATATATGTTTTATTGAAATACTTAATTTTAATAGTTTTTTTTTGCTTGTTTTTTTGGGGGTTTGTTTTCTTGCTTTGAGTCCATGGAGTTTTTCCACAGTTGTTTTGTTAAATCAAAGAAGAGTTTGCAGCAGTGCAGCCTTTTAGTGGTACTGATCTTTAAGGAATAACCCTGGACTGTGGAGTGGTGGGGAAATATTTCTTTGGGTTATCTGAAGACCACAGACTAATAATTGTCTTTTTGTGAAAACTCTCTAAACACTTTTATAATGGGAAGTTGGCCTTGATGTCCACAAACATGAAGGTGCAAGTTATAACCAAAGCTTCATACCCGTGAGGTGTACTGAAGCAATATTACCATAAGCATGCAGATTTCAGGTTGTACGATATCAGCAGCATATCTTGATCTACGCATTGTAATTCTTTGGTAGCCATTTAATTGGACATACTTTCTATATAGATCCATCCAGAGCTGCTCCCACTTGGCTATTGATTTTCTCTTTCATATAAGTGGGCTGATGCCATGGAGAAGGTAGACTCAGTTACTTCTTCATAAATTTGACACTCCCAAGACACTCTTTAGTGTCTGTGCTGTTTCCTTTTTTGTTTTTACATGCTACTCAGAAGATGTTGTGTATGTCATACAGCGCATCCCTTGAGAGAGTACATACTATCAAACTCTTGTTTATGAGAGAGAAAGTGTAACCAAATTGTTGGATTCTGTTTCTGGCATACCCTTTAATAACAAAGTTTAATTCCATAAATTATAAAACAAACAAAAAAAAAAAAACAAATATAGAAATATGTGTTGATTGTCAGTCAGTTCCATAGAAGTGAAATCGTGGTCATTTATTTTGAAATGATGTAGTGTTGTTCACTGACGTAAACCAATCTCTTATTAGCAGAAATGAAGTTTAGCTGACAGCCAAAGCCCAAAATGAGATTCAGTGAAATTTGGAACACCTTTTTTCCCACAGATAGTTGACTTTAGATTTTGTTTCATGTCATTTCAGATCTTTTGCAAAACAACATTACATCTCGATAGACTGATGAGTCGTTGATGGTCACAACATAAAATCCAGAGAATTATTATATCCAGTCTCGCTGTGGTTGGAGAAATAACTCTTTCTAGACTTACCTTTTTAAAGACAATCCCAAAGCAGAGTAAAGGACTTGGTTTTCATTCATATCAAACTAACAATTTAAACTTATGGTCTATAGTTAGCACAAGGGTAGTCCATGATAAGGAGGAAAAGTAAGAATGCTAAATATTCTTAATTCCATTTCCAGGTTGTATCCACATGGTTTTAAGATGTTAACTGAGCTCCCTACTCAAAACTTTTTATGTTTTTTTCCCTTATCCAGCAAACAAAATGTGACTACAGATCATAGATGAACCTGAAATTTGCAGTTGTTTTTCAACTTTAGTTACAAGCAAATGTTGAAAGCTGTGGCTAACAAAATGAAATCCTGAAGGAAGGATTCAGAAAGATTTGGTTGATAAAAGGTATCAAGAACCCAAGCTTAGCTGTCGTGTCGGGGTGTTCAATATATAACAAGATCAACCTTGTAGCATTAATAGCGTTTTGTTTTGCTCCCATGCGTTTAGTTTTGAGACATTATATTCATACCGCCACTATTGTATTTGAGTGTGAAAATGTCACAACCTTTTGTTTATCATCAAGCTAGCAAAGGTCCTATGCCAATATGAGCTCTATATGCCCGATTTAATGAGTGTGCTGAAAGAAGAAGTTCTTTTAAGGCCTCAGTTAGGAGGGGTTTTCTGTATTTCTTGTGCAGAAATTAGGAAGTTTCAGCATGTCAGATTTGAAATGTGTCAAAAGAACGCAGCAGAATCAGTTTCTCTGTGTGAGTCATAGACTCAGTGAATCCTTCTTCTCTCTAAACAGTAATACACTTTGAGTATGAACAAGAGTCTGTATTATTGATGTTCCTCTTATTGTTATGGCTGTGCATGGTGCTTAGGCTGAATCCAAAAGCCATATTATTTGTCTTTGTATAATGTCTTTATAACTGCCATAAGCACCTCATTAACATCTGTTTTTGTTTTCAAATGCTCTTTGGAGAAAAAGATGGCCTTTATACTCTGATCTCTGTAGAGTTAGATTTCATTTTACGCAGAACATAAACTACTATCCTTTGTCTTCATTAATGATCGCATACCTTAGTTGCTTCTACAACACTTAAACCTGCACAATAAATAGTTCTGGGCATCTTGGTAGAAATGAAAACAAGCTGTGAACACATCAGTTATAGTCTTTTTAAATTGACAGTGAAATTGTTGAAAACAGAGAGCGCAAAATAAAATTTTGTTTTTCACCTGATAAATCTAATTAAATGTTCTGTTTCTGTTTCGGTTTCCAACAACCCTGAGGGGAAATATATCTAGATATTTAGCACTAAATGACCCATATGATATAATGGCTCTTGCTAATTGTGTCTGTCTGCTGTTTGGGCAGCCATCCTAGAAGTCAATTTTAAAAGTTTTTGTAGTCTTTTTAAAGTAGAAACAGCCGCCTGCTGTGGGCAAAAAACAACGTATCATTGGGCAGTCGTCAAAACGATAAAAGTTGTGGTTGGAAAACCAAAACATGGACCTGAAGACACTAAGATCTCTCAGAGCTGAGGGCAGTTGCAGATTTGATTCTTATCAGCAGTTATTACTATAAACCTTTAACATTCCACATTTCATTTGATGTGCTTATGCATATGTGATTATAGCTGCTAATTTCTGTGTTGTTAAAGTTGGCCTTGCAATTAGCTCCTGTGGCTTTGTCTAACACCAAGCATCATTGAAGAGGTGGAGGCAATGCACTGACCCATTCAAACAGTGATTCATTACATGAAACAGTCCCCACTGGTCACCCTGCACAGTGGTGAAATAAAACACATACACCAGGTGTCGTATAATACAACACCCTGCAATAAATCATGAGGGTTACAGTGTTTCGGTTCAGTTGGTTGTTGATGGTCCATTGACATGTCGTGCTGAGAGGTGTTTGAAATATCATGTCACCCTCTATCCATATTGATATGGCTTCAACTTCGTCACACTGATCTCTCTTTATTCAAAGTAATTGCATTAGGCAAAGACCACCATCCTCTGCTTCCTTTATATATATATATATATATATATATATATATATATATATATATATATATTCCATATAATTTATATAATTTTATGCTTGATGACAGTGAAGTCAAAATACATGAGCATGAATTACACTTGATAAGATACTTGATATATTATGATAGTAACTTCATGATTAACCTAGGTTTCAACTCATACTGTCGCCTCCTCACTTCTCAGACAATATCCACAGGAGAACATTAATACTGTCATTAATAGTGGCCAGTATTTATATTCTCTCTAGTATATTATATAATGAAAATGTCCTTGTTAAAATCTGTGATAAGCTCTATGCAACATGGCTGCAGTAACCAAATCAACCCATTTATTGAGTATAGTTATTGGAAGTGATGTGCTACCGTTGTGGGCTGAGAGTGAAAGCGGCGTAGCAGGCATAACACACTTGTAAAGAAAGGAAAAGCCGTAAAGGCAGCCTCTGTAGGGCTGGGCAGCCTGGAAGGAATGGTCAAATGAACTCCATCATGGACCTTTTCCTTAAGATGAAGAGCACTTGTAGCCCCTCTGGCTCACCTCCTCAAAAGGTGTACTGCAGGGAGCACTTGAAGCTCTCATTTGTGCCATTAGGGGTGTGTAATACTTCTTGCTATAACATCCTTTATAAAAATGAGAAGGTGCTGATAGCTGTTGTTCCCAGAACATTTTCTCTCTGTTTGGTAAGCTCGCTGCCTCACTAGACCAGTTTGAATCTGAGAGCACGCTCAAAGTTTGATCTATTTCTGTGCATATTCTTGTAGGTTCTATTACATAATCCATTAATATGTTGGCCACATTCACAACATATTTATATCTATCCATTGACTTGCTATCTTTATTTGTCTGTATTATTATTATTGTCATTAAATTTTCCTTGCTCACCAACATTTCACTATGAATGAAGCCACAGTTGTACTCTCCAATAGAATAGCATAAATTGAGTACTTACAAATACTATAGAAGTACTATCCTCAGATTTTTCCTTCATATGCAGTTACACCTAAAGCCCCAAGTTCATAAGTTTAACTTCTATGAGATGAAGTATAAATAAGTTAATCAAGTGTACCTATAGTCGTTATATTAAAAAGCATACAAAAGTTGTATAATAGATTCTTCTGCTTTGTATCAAATTTGAATACATAAGTGTCATCTTCATGATGAAATGCAGCTGACCTGTTGCCGATCACCATACGGTCAGAGGTCTATTATCATATTGAGCTGTAGCTTCTCTGGGAGGTGTGGAGAGTTCAGATGACATACTCTGTCCTTTGATACTCTCTCTCTCTTTCTCCTCTCCTCCCTCGCTCTCTCTCTGTATGTCTGCTCCGTCCTCCGTCTCCGTCTCTCCGGGCTTTCAGCACAGAGGCACTAAGCGTGATGGGTTTCTCAGATGGAATTAAATGTCTCGTCCTACAGCTGTACCCATACAGGTATTCTAAGATTCTATCACTGAGAACAGCCAGCAGTCTGTTTTGTTTGATGCCTTCCTCCTTTTTCATTTTTGTATTGATGTATTATCTGTACTTTTCTACTCAAATTAATGTTTCAGACAGTCATCATAATCTCCCTCTCCTGTCTTTATTTTGCTGCAGGTTTACATGCTCTATGACCTCCTACAGCATCTACAATATTCCTCTGCGGTGAGTGTTTCTGTCTTCCTGAGCAATTGCCGTGGGAGCCGCTGTGGTAAAACCACCTGGCATCATCAGTGAAAAATAACTGCCAAGGCTACGCGTTTGCAAATTTATACAACAGAATATTCGTAAAAATTAAATTACACAGTAACATAGTGTTTTATCATCAAATTACATTTGTGACATGCATGAAGAAAAGGCAGGTGTTTCCTCTGTTTTGTCTGCTTTGTTCCAAATATTGCTGGGGATCAGGCACCAGCCTAAGGGCCCCACATGACCCTCGACTGACTAGATTTTAAACGTATTTAAATTTGGTGAATGAATTTGTGCAAAATGGTGGTGTCCATTGCAAAGCAATATGTAGCTGATTGGCAGCAAACTTCACAAAAAAAGAAGAGCTGGAGTGCTCTAATTAGCTTGCAACCTTTAATAATGAAACCCAAATTGATGTTTACGCCACAGCTGTCTCAACCAGAGTAGAAATACACATTAAAAAAAAAGCATATATAGTGAACCTAGGTAGGGGTAGAATTGTCCTGCAAATTGATTGGCAGAACAAGATTTCAACTCATTGAACTATCAGGAAGGAGGAAGCTGCCATAGCTAATGTCCAAGTGCTACACCCATGCACTACTACATCATACCTGAAACAAAAGAACACAGATGTACAACTACAAAGGTAATATTACCCTCAAATGCAATTAATTAAAACCATGACAAATTCATTCTTTTTCAAGGTTAAAAATGCTCAGCTTTGAGGTGAAAGGAGAGATTTTCCTATTCCCTAGAACTATTAATCATCCCTAGACTCTGCAAACTATGGTTAACTTGCACAGACTGTGGATCATTAGCCTAAACCATGTTTGCATACATATTGCAGTTTGTGTGCAGATATTAAATATTTACAGCTTTTTAGTTTTTCCAACATAATTGAGACCGGGGACTTTTCAGCATGTAGACAACATGTCCTGTATCAGATGGCCTTATTAGGAGGCCCTATTCAGGACCATAAATTGAAATCTGTTTAAAATTAGAGTTTAATTAATCTAAACTTTGAATTTAAGAAATAACGTGTCTGCTCATCAAACACCTTCTCCATCAGCAGCAACCTCGGCTGTGACTTCAACAGTTCAAGGAATTAACGTAGTTGTCATTCAGACCTGCATGTCACATACCTGCCATACAGAAACCTATATAAAGGAAAATGAGGAATTTCTGGGCATGCCCAGCACACAATGACACACTGCGTGACCCTGGACAGTATTGGCTCATTTCTGTCTCTCACTGTGTTTGATTTTCCACACTGGACTTGTGTGTAGGTTAGTGGGACTGTCTGAGTGCAGGCTCTGCTTCATATGGCTGATGATCTGAAAACTGCAATGTTAGTTTTATGTTCAGTTGTGTGATAAAGGTTGGAGACTATCAGTAGATCAGTCTGCTGTAGGGCCCTGCTGCTCTACAAGTGGACCTTTGGAAAAGTCTCTGAAAAGTTTTATAATGTGATTCAATAGCTGTGGACATCCTCTTCTCTGTCTGTCATTTGTGGCAGGATTCACCACTAATTGGAGAGGATTAAAACTTTGTATACAGCTGATGGGATTTGCCTTGCTTTCAAACATGACTGTTAGTCTAGGATGTTTTAATCATTCTTTGAATACATTGATCTAGTTTCCACTCACAGCATTGTGTCCAAGTCTCTTGCCAATTTGTGCTTGTTTGAATTCTGCCTCATCGTCAGTTGAACCAATAAAGAAGCAACACCTTTTGATATATTATGACAAAGGGAAAAATTGTTTTAACTTCTTACTATACATACATGAACTGTGGTCTGAGTCTGTACTAAAAAGTATTGTTTTTTATTGTATTTTCTTGAATTGGTTATTTTCATTGATCTACTCGTCATAAATAAATCAAGAAAATGTGCATCAAGTTTAGAGTAGGGTGACGTCATTAAATGTCTGTCTGACATGTTTTGGCTATTAATCCAACTTTTAAAAACAGTCTGTTTATTATAATGTAAGGCCAAGAAACTCTCACGACAACCTGAAACCATATTTGCTCGATAAATAACCTAGGCTCACCCATTATATGTATGGTTTATACATCACACACTATCATATTTCCATTATAACATATTTAATAATTACACCCATGTATCTAGTTTCCTGGTAAAATGCAATAAAAAGTGCAACCTAGGTGACTACCTTAAAACGTGGATGTTAGTGATGGCTGCAAATGACATTGTCTTTTTTTTTCTTCAGGAGGTTTGGGGCTGGAAGCCCTCCCTGAGGTGGTGAACTCTGTCCTGCAATGCAGCTGCTTGGGAGTGCAGGCCAACAGCCAGTGAGAATACAGTGAAAAACACTCATAACCTCATCTGTCTTTCTTTTCACCCACTTTACCTCAATTAACTTTAATACATTTCAGGGTTACTGAAAATGAATTAGTGAACTTTCTGTTTCTGAGTCTGTTTGTTTTTTTCAAGGATATAGAATAGCTCTAATAGAAAACCACATTTTCATTGATGTTTGACTTCAAGTATTGACCCAATAATGACAACACATTGAATCAACACACGGGGTTGGTTTTCTTTATGTTATCTCCACACAACTTTTATCTGACATCCAACAAATTTAAACGGAAAAGCAAAACCCTGTAATTCAAACCTCTGTGCCAACAAAATAAGAATTTATCATCGGCTCAGGCCTGTGAATGACACTGTGTCATATGAATGGAGATACAAAGTGTCATGGCACTTTCTTGGAGCTATGTTTGTATCTTTCTGCTTTTTAAGTGTATTTGAACTGTGAACACACACACACAACTGAAAACAACAGAAGTTTGTCCTGTTGTGTGCTCTCTGTAGTTTTGAGTACTTGGAGCGTTTCTAATTCAGAAATTTCCGCTTATAATGTCTCAGGTTCACATTTTGAGGCGACCCTAATAAGATATTGATTTCTCATTATACCTTTATTATTTATCTACACTAGACAGATTAGAGAGCCTTTTTTGTTGACCTATTAAAAGCTGCTGCTTTGTCCATACTGGCAGATTTCAACGTGGAATATTTGAGCATAAATCAAACACGACTCCCATTAGGAAGTCATTATGGTGATAAGGAGAGCTGAGCAGATGTGAAGCTTTTTGTAGCTCTTGAGCATGCATAGCATCGATAGCAAGAGGTCTTGGAAATAATGATATGATGTGTTTTTGTGAAGGAGGCTGTAGTAAGGATAATAGTGCTTTGGGAAATTCTTTATTCTAACTAGGAAAGATGCCAGATATTACATGCATTGGGCAGCACATAGTGACTCTAAATAGAGAGGATAAATCACTTTTTCCCAGTTGATAAAAATTCTAATTTGGCTATGGTTATTCGCTAATTACACCTTGTTCGATCCACTTTTGATCGTGTGAACTTTAATAATGATACTGGCAATAGTGAATATCAATGCCCATTTTTTCCAACATGACTACTCTTATCCTTTTGATCCAGCTGTATTTTCAGCAACCTGTGAGCAGAGGTAATTGGGGTATTATTTCACAGCAGTGTAACCATCAAGAAATTATATATATGGTCTGCAATAATAGACAGTACAAAGCCAAAAGCCTTACAGGGCTGTGTGGGAGATTTAAAGGCAAGGCAACAATAATTCAGAATGTGAATCTGAGGCTGTTTCCACACCTGAAGGTACATTTGATCAGTTAATGTTGGTTTCACTTTATAGTTTGGCTAGCGCACTGAAGAACTTGCGCGACATATCCCACGTCCATCATTATGGTCATCACCGGCGTGTGCTGCATCTCCATATATCGACATTGACTCCATATATTGGACTATAAAACAAATTGCTTCTAAGGTGTATGTAATTTATAATTAAAATAATCACACTAGTGTACTGAATGTGTATTCATCTGGCTTGCAAATGATATTGTCCGGCTTATTCACTATATACTCTTTTTGAGCAATGTTGGCCCAAATGTTTTGGGCAGAATTTCTGAGACTTTTATTTTCAAAGAACACTATTTGCTTGTGACCTGTTATGAATACTGTCCTCAACCTCCTAGAAGCTGATCATACATGTAACAATAAAACCTCAAACGGTATCTTCACTCCATAGTTGTAAAAATGAACCCTCATATTTTAGAAGTGCTTACTTCTTACAAAGGATGTATATATTTGAATTAGTGCTGTGGTTAAACCATTATTTTTCTGAACCTTTTTGCACATGCACAGAGTGCCTTCTAGACTGATGATATATTGATGCCTTCCAGTCAGACAGCAGAAGGCCCCGCTGACTCTGAGTTTGTTTCAGTGCAGGAGGCGCCTTTGCTAATGAATTTTTGCCACATCAGGCGAGACTTTCGGCTCTTTGGAGGTAAGGACATATTTGGTTTCACGCCTGGCACAGATTTTGGTCTGTGTAACTTTGAGAAATGGACTCTCTTGATTGTTTGTTTAATAGAGCTAGCTTTGCAGTTTGACAAATGTATCTACAAAGAGATTGTTGGTCGTACTGTTTTTTGGTGGACAGTAGGCCTGCTGCTACTGTAGTGCAAACTACCTGTATCTATCACTTGAAACAGCTGGGCTAAGACTATGAAAGTGTTTCTGAACAAATATTGAATCACAATTGTTTATTTCAATAAAAAGTGATTTACCAAAGTAAATGTATAGCTTTTTGTAAACTGGGTATATTGCTAATACTAAGTACCTGTAGGCTATAAGGAGCAGACACAACTTATAAATCAAAGAAAATATGCTCCTTATGACAAAGAATCATCACGTTTTCGTTTTTCCAGTGTCAAAGTTAACCAGTGATTGTTGTTTCAACTGCATCAAATTGCATTTCAATCAGGAACTGCTAATAGCCTAATTCGTCATACTTGTAATGGTGATAATTTGCCCAAATGTAAAGGAATAAACTACAAAAAAAGAGTCCAAGTTTGGTCCACAGTTTATTAACTGACTCTTTTGCCTACATCTAGGAAAAAATTGTAGAAACTGTAGTTCCAACTCTTCAGCCTGATTATCCCCCAAATAGAAGCAAGACAAAGAATAGTAATAGGAGTGTCAAAATCAATTAATTTTGCACGATTGATACAGTTTTTTGACATTACAAAGGCTCAGATGTCCCATCAACACTGTCCTCTGCTCTTCTCTCTCCATTCATATACAGATATTTACTGTGCAATGAAAAGCTGTGGACATAAAGGCAAAAAAACAACAACAATTAGAAATAAGCAGAGGGCGGTGGATGGCAGGGTTGCAGTTTCTGTTCTATCTGTCCTCCTAGAGATGAGATGGTTTTGGGTTTATGTTACTGCTGAGGCCATTTGGAGGGTAACAGTTTTACTTCCCCAAATACAGTTTGTGCCTGGAATTAATCACTTGATGGCTTACTGACACAGCCTTACACCTTTAATCTAAAGAATGGATGCTTGAGCAGATACTGTGTATTAATATAAAATTATTAATCAGTGGATGTGCACTAAAATTATAAAGGGAAAAATCTGGTACCTCCTTGAAAATTGAGCAGCCATACTGGTTGTCTTGCTTCCATGTTCACAGCCATACCATGTACCATCTAAGTTGTGACTGTGTGCTTTGTCTCTGCAGATCTACATATTTGAAAATAACATCTACCAATCTGATGTCAAGAGTAACTCCCTTAGGCCTAACATCCTCCAGGAAGGAAGGGTCATCTTCAATGGAAGTTGCTGACTGGCTCTATGAGAGGTACATATCAACTTGTTCCCATGCTGTCTTAGACAACTAGCCAAACAATACCAAAACTTTCTCTGAAAGAAACCATGCAAAATCTTAACCAAACAGAGACTTGATATCAAATAATGACTTGTTGAGAAACTGCCTTGCCGCAGTGGATTTTAAACACTTGTTGCTGAGGTACAAATAATGATAATATCAACCTAATTTTCAGTGTTGTGTTGACAGACTGTCTCATTAAACTGAAAATGACTGTGTTTAAGTATTACCTTATAAAGACAGTGATTAAATATTCATAATGTTTGTTCTGGTACAGATATCTCACTGGCTGTGAAGTCGTTTTAACATATTGCTTTAAGTGAACACCGCTACTTCACTTAGGCCTTTGGCCCATCTCAGGAGAGAAAAAGATTATCCGTCTTCTTTAGGAAGAGACCACAAAGTACACCACTGTTTTGTCTCCTTTTTATTCCTTTTATTCTTAATTACATTTGCTGATGTTTAATAATTTAGTAATCAGTGATGGCTGACCTAAATTAGAACTCCATTTAATACCTCTTCTGTTACAGCAGCTTTTTTTTCATATTTAGTTCTTCAGAGCTTGAGGAGGTTGTGAGCACCATTGGGACCATAAGACTGCATTTTCTGTTGGGTGATTGAATACGCCATACCTATATTATAACTTGACATCCAATGGATATAAGCAGTTACCCATATTATTACCAGTGTGACATAGGTCATCATCAACTGAATATGTGTCACGTACAGATGTTATGCAATGCACAGATATTTCTCTTGGTGTTAACACCATTTAACCTTTCCTTTTGTGTATCGTCCTCAGATTTATTGTGCCAATATCAATTACAGAGTTAAAATACAAATAAAGCATTTGGTTCTGATTCAATATACAGCTGAAGTATGGTCTGTTTCAAAGCTACCATACAATCTGGCAAATCAACTTTGGCTGATGGCAAAAATATTAAAATCATAACAAAAGTCTACACATAGTTTAAATTCCTATTGGCAGATTTATATATTTGTATTATTTTGTATCATAAAACAATTAAAAATCTTGCTGTTTGATTCCTCATTTGCAAGATTGATTAATACTTCTTTTCTTCTCTTTTTAAAAAATTAAAAAGTAGTAATTCTGTGTCTGCTTCCAAACAGGAGGAGATCCTTCAGACCCATGTGGCTCACTGGTGGTCACCTGATGGAGAGAGGCTGGCCTTCACCATTCTCAATGACAGTCTGGTGCCCAACATGGCTTTACCTGCAGCTACTGGCTGGCATACCCCAAAGGAAAGCAGTACCCATACCCCCAAGGTAAAGCATTATTTAGAAACCATATTACAGTACATGCTGTGATATCTCTATACACTTCTCTCTCACCTGGCAAATGAAAGATAATAAACTGTCTGTTGCCATTTTACTGTTACTGTACTTTTGCTTTCTTTTAAAAGGAACAGACAAAGTCATATGTTCATGTCTGTGGCACTAAGGACAGAACTGGAGTCAGAGCGTGGTTGGCCAAGCTTAGGTTTGAGCGGGGGAGGGAAAACTGTAACCTGGCTCCAAGGTGAAAACACCTTGCGTAACTGTAAAAACTCACTGATAAGACATGTTATCATGTTGCATTAAATTTGTACTCACAAGGCGTGTGACGAGTAGAATCTCAACTAGCTTAGCCCTCTTCACCCAAGTGTGATTCTGCTCTGTTCTTGAAGCAAAGACACGAAGTGGTATCAATTTCATCTCACTACTTGAAGAAAGCAAAAAATATTTTTCCAAACACTGAAGTTTAGTTTGGTTTATACATTTAGTTGTCAAGGACTTAGTTAATATCATATTAAGACAGGGTGTACCACCTTGCAGCAGGACAAGCGCTGATGTGAACTAATCTTTTAATGGAGAGTTGTGCTTAAATTGTGTTGACGTTTTGCCTTTCTAAGTTTATTATATATAGGTCTGTTGAGAATGATTGGTTTGCTGTGAGAGTATTTCTGTAAATGATGGTCAATCAACCAAACACATCCATATAATAATCTGAGCAGATGCACCTGAACAAAGGCCCGATATAAATACCTTGTTCCTACAAAGCGAATCCCAAAATAACCACGTTTACTATTTGTGTTTCGATATTCAGGTGGTTTATTTTCTTAATTACCGATACTTTATTATAGTAATGTGTCTACAACTGATGTCTCTGTTGATATCTTTCAACCCAGTTTGAAAGCAGCATGTAAAAAAGAAAATTGTAAAAAAACAAAGTACTGTGACAGAAGGCAGGAAATGAAAATACCTCATTTGAAGAGAATGCAGTACCTCAGTCCTTTTTGCTTGGTTTTGTAGTTGGCTAGCTACAATAGCTGCCAACTTTGATAAAGAAAGCAGCACCTGTTGTTCTCTGCATAGATCTGTCTATAGGCCTCTCCCGTGCGTCATGTTTGGGAAGCACAGGAAATCAAGCCACTATAGTGCGAGGTTGTTTGCAGTTGGAGTGAAAAAGAAAATGACTACACGGGGCAACAAATTAACCTCTACGGTATTAAACATCACCAAAAGCACTGATCTCCAACAGTGGCATAATGTCGAGGATGATTTTTTTTTTTCTGGATTTGTAGGCAAACATTTAAATGAGTCTACTGGCAGAATGCAAATGCCTGTTTTTATGACTGTAATTTCCAATTGCTTCGATGTCTCCAATGCATCATGTCTAATCAGCGGTCTTTTTTCATATACGGCTGTTTAGTTGGATGGACAAAGCTCATAATAGTCTCCAGCATGACAACATGCATGTTGTATGTGTATGTGCATTTTAAAAACTTTAGTAAACTGCTCAGTGGTTCACTCCAAATCACTTCATCATTGGACAGCTCTTTTTAAATTTGCCTTAGGATGGTGTTACCAGAAAAAAAAAAAAAATCCTGCAATCATGAAACTTTTGTCTAAAGTCTGGACTAATGATTCATGCAGGCGCCAACCCAACCCAGCTGTAGGCTCTGCGTGGTCCAATCTTTACAGGCCGACACACACTGGAGCTCATGCCTCCGAACCATAAACTACGGTGAGAAGGGCTGCATTTGTTTTCCCAAACTTTGCATCAGCTGCTGACACTTACAAGGATGCGCAGCATTTTCAACTTTAGATGATCATTTATCCTCACTAGGCGTAGCATCGTTGGGAATTTGCTACACTGCAGCTGCTGCATTGCAGTCCTGGAACTGCAACATGCTCTTGAGTTCCAGTTCAGCTAAGGGCTAATAAAAGGTTATAAACAATGACCAACAAATCCCACCATGGCTCTGGTGAAATATGTTCATTGTTATTTTACAGTTAGTGCAGTTGTATATGTCATTTTAACACATTTCAGAGATCTCATCAGAGCCATTAGAGTTCATGAGATTACACCACTCTATGCCAGAGCTGAATCTGATAGCTGTAAAAGAATCTTCTGTGACTTTATGTCAGCATGACTTTTTCTCTGACAGAACTCTGCTGGACTGAGCTCTGCTTCAAAAAAAGATTTGGAGTGATGTGTTAACATAGAAGTGGTGTTCTTTGTGCACAATATCTCAGAAATCTCTTGTACCATGAAAGGACTGTGTGGGAGAGACATGACAAAAGAAAAGCAGCAGCTTGACATTCAAGTAATTTGGTAGAGTCTTAAGGACCAAGACGATGCGAGTTTGCCTACATCCTTGAGTCAGGTTCAGCTTCCAATTGCGAAAAATGTCTCTATTCACTTTAATTATCAGTAGTTTTATATGTACACAACCAAGCCCAGTACTTCTAACTGCTCATTTAAATTCTTGACACACAAATGGAAATGGTGTGCTGTGGAAACGTAAGCCTTTCATGATAACAACCACCACATCACATCTGTTCAATATGTAATCTTCCCTTTTTGTACATTTTATCTTAAAAAGTATCTTACTTTTTAAAATATTTAGTATGATTTATCTGCATCTCCCAGGCCTCTACAATAACAATGCATAACCTCACAGATAATTAGATAACATGAAATAACTATTGTAATTCTAATGTTTTTCACAGAGAACATTATGTGACCATGGTGAAGTGGATCAGCAAGACCAAGACATCTGTCAGGTGGTTGAACCGGGCCCAGAACATCTCCATCCTAACTGTGTGTGACACCACCACTGGAGCCTGCGTCACGGTGTGTGCCCATGTGAATGTGTGTGCGTGTGTATTTGCGTGGGTGAGAGAGAAAAGAGAGAGATGGATAAGTGTGCCCTTGGATTGTAAAGGAGCTGAAAAATTTTAAAATCATTTCATCTCGTTTGTGTTTTTTTCATTGACAAATCTACTCTACTGTATATTTATTGCTGGCTCACTAAATGCCTGGTAAAAGGAAATTGTTCTTATTTGTGCGATGCAACATAACACTTCACATTGTTCACTTCTATAGAGCTTGATAAATATTAATGGACTACTCTTTTCAAGGTTCATATTTGATGAAGCCTGAGTTACAAGGTAGTGCTTTTGTCCAGTGTTTGTTGCTTGTTTTCTTTAGCTTTTTCATTGGCACCAGTTATTCTAAATAATTTTCCATCCAGGTGGTTTCTGTCTGCTTGTTGTGAATTAAAGAAGAGCTAATTAAGAATGGCAAAAATAACAGCATCTATTTTTCATGTTAGACAGAAAAGTACCTGCACCTTGAATACTTTAGTGAGGTACTCACTGTACTGTTCTCAGCACTTCTCACGCAAGCATTATCTGCATTGCACAGGCTCAGAAGCATTTAAAATTCCAGTCGAGATGTAAAAGTTTATTCAAAAATACCAAGCACATAATGTAAAAATCCAAGGAAATGTGTACAAGGTGACGTAAGGCATCTAAAATCTCTTCATTTCATGTAAGCCATGATAGAGGTATGAATATTTCACAAATCAGAATCTACAGGAGTTTCAGTAAAATGACTGGACAGCACACTGTGTCATATGGTTTCAGTGCACCATCATACCAGCATTTAAAATTCAAAATCAATTTCTTTCTACGCAGTCTCTGCCATAGGATATGTTGCCAGAGTGGAGCTGTGTCTTGCTAGCTTGGACCCCCCCCCCCCCCGTAACTGTTGATTTGAATTGACTGTTTGCTAAGCCCCACCTCCCTCAGTTAGTGCTGCTACACCTGTTAAGCTTTCTATTCTCATATTGCACATATACAGTTTACAATAATCAGATTTTACAATACATTTTACAATAATCTGACCACAATTCAAAAAAATGTTTTAGACCGCGGCCCCTGATTTTGCAGAGAAGTAAAGAACACAGTCATCTCATTCCTAGCCAGCAATCATGGATTTGTTAGGCAGAAATGACAACTGATGCCAGCTGACTTTATCAGCCGTAGTTTATTAATGTAAGCTAATAACAAATCTGTCTGTGGCTGACTTTTATTGTTTTAAAACAAGAATCCTGTTAAAAAATAAATGTTGGCTACATACGTATTTATTATGCTAAAAGATGGAAACCTATGTGACCCAGGCAAAAAATAAAAAATAAATAAATCAGCATTCACTCCAATTCATTATTCATGTGTTAGTTATGTAAATATGTTGTTTTTTTATATTGCAGTGTGGTGCTAGTCAGCTCTGGTATTAAAGCATTTTGAATACAACTAGATATAAATTAATTTGTTCAAACCCCTGATTGGTTTGGATGCTTACTATAGAACAACATACTTGGACCAGCAACGAAGGTAAAAGTTTTCTTAATTAGCTGCATTTGCAATTAGCTGGATTTTAGGTTTTTGGGTTTGACCTTGCAGGCATTGACTGTTGTCTGTTTCACTATTAATTATTTGGCTCTCAGAAAACTTTGGTGGAATCGCAGCACATCTGCTGGAGTCAAATCCTTCCATATTCTCCCCGTTTTTGGATTACACAGAGCAGTGTTAACCCTGGAGTTGAACTGTGGGACTCAACAGACTGCTCTCCAGTGCTGTGGTTCCCGATTTGGTGTGATTTGCACGAACAAACATGCCACCCAGCCAAGAGGCAGCTTAGCTCAGGCCTGGACACAGAGTCCAGAATCCCCTGCCAAAACTCTGGCTCCTGCTCATGCATATTGGTTTGAAATGAGGGCTCAGACCGGGAGTGGTGTCCCCCGTGGCGTGTTAAAATAAACAGCAAAATAAGGGGTCCATTATGTGACAGATGATTCTGTCTGGAAAACAATTCGCTGAAGTGTTGTTCCAAAATAAGTTTTACAAAATATGAAAAATATAACACTTCCCTTCCGCATGTATTGTAGACATTAAAGAAAACTCATTTTGAAAAAGAATTTGATTATATTGCATCTATGATTCTGCCCTATTGTTCAGAATTTTCAAACCTCTGTGCACCAAGTAGCAGTAGAAAGCAGTAGCAAAAAAGAGAGGCTGGAAGAGATAAGAGGATGAATTTGGTAAATTAACACCAGTCTGACATTTTGTTCTGACATATTTTTCAGAGACATGAAGAAAGCTCTGAGCTCTGGCTTTCCAAGCAGGTAAAGTTCTCAGCATTCTCTTTGTCATTGTCTGTAGTCATGTGATCCAGTGCTATAATTTTACTTAATGCCATCTCATACTCAATATCTTTCAAGCTGTGTGACACAAAGGACAGTTTCACCAATTTTTCATCTTGTATTTACAAACTTCTCAGCACTCTCTGTATCTGGAAGGAAGGCTCTGTTCACCCCCGGAATCTAACATCTGATGATGCAAACGCAGGCTGAGCAGCAGCAAGAAGGGCTCCTGTTGGCCCTTTGATGCATTCCCTTCAGCAGATGATTTTCAGCCACTGAAACCATGGAGCCACAGTCTTTCCTGTTGCTCAGCCTATTGGATTGAGAAACAAAGAACAGAGGCTTCTTTCACAGATACTGGGAATATATAATTATTATCATTTGGGTGTAAATAACAGGTTGAATTTCAAAGAAGCGTTCACATTGATCAGTGTTTTCACTCACTTTTTATAGCCTGTGGTGTTTTCACTGTGAGAAGAATATTTAAGTAACCTTTTTTCTCATGATGGACTTCTGCAAAGCATGATTGCACTGTACAATTTACTTATTTAATCATCAGCCTCTTTGTTGATGTCAGGAGAGCCACGGACATACAATAACCTGCAATCAAATAAAAGCTAGCAAGGAGGATGCTATACCACTAATTCCATTCAAATGTGGTGAAATAATTATCTGAACTATTATTTATCTGAGTTCAGAATGAAACACAGTCATTTTTGCTCTATTTATTATTATTATTATTATTATTTATTTTTGCCAAATGAGAGAGTGCAGTCTACTCTCAGCTTTAGCATGTTTTATTTACTCAGAGGGTTTGGAAGCAAAGATCGAGGCAGAGGAGAGAAAGTTCCTGGCAGGGTTTGATCATACAGTATAGCCCTGCAGCCCTATGTGTTTGTTTGTAGCCGTGGCTAATTCAACCACTTCATAATCTTGCAAAGCTGCCTGTCTTTGTTAAAGTGGTAATCTCTGAGATGCTTTACTGACTGTGAGGTTGTGTCAGTGCAGAGAAGGCTCATCACATAAGACCTCAGAGATCTACAGCACTTTAAATGGAAAAGCCAAAGGCTCTGGGTTAACTCTTTCCATCTGAACCAGAATTTGTTGGAGTTACTGAGTGAGATATTTATTCACACAACTTACACAACTTTAAACTGTAAATGTGAACTATTCAGTTAAGAAATTTCCTCAATACACAGTAGGAATATGTGCTTATTAGGCAGGGATTTAAATATCTGATGAGATCTAATTTTCCTTGTTTCTTACACTTTGCCAGAGATTGGTGCATACCAAAATTATTCAGTATGCAGCCAGAAAGGCCTATGTTAGTTTTGATTATTAATTATGCAATAAATTAACCAGCATTTTTATGTTGTTTGTGGTCAAAGTGGAGTAACATTATACTGTACATGATTTTTTGGTAATTACATGCATTATTTACATGCTCATTACTGGTTATCAAAATCTTGATTTGCAAAGAAATAAGTAACTATAGCTGCCAAATAAAAAGTTCAATATTAGCCTCTGCAATGTAGTGGAGCAGGTATGTAAAGTAGCAAAAAATCAGTGATGGAATATTCTTATTATTATATTTTGATTTTTGATTTTTTTATTATTAGCAAAATGTATTTAAAGTGTCTAAAGTAACTCATCATGCAGCAAAGTAACCCCTCTCAGAGTTACATTATTATGTATTACATTGTTGGGTTATTGCTACCAATGCATAGGCTGTAAAACAGATTTTAATGTTGTACTTGGTCAAAGTAGAGAAATATTTCCCATTAACATTTGAAGAAAGGTTCTTTTTTATTGTCTCCTTGCTGCAAGGGTTTTTCACCTCACACAGTATCAACAAAGTATGGATTTTGCCCTGTTGTGCCCAAACGTTCGCATACAACAGTAAAATACGAGTACCTCAGAACTGTACTTAAAGAGGCACCACAGCAAACTGGTACTGTGCTTGAATAAAGTTGGGTTCTAACAAGGAACAGATTGGTCTAAATATATGCAGAAATCCAGTGTATGTGTCAAGCGCCTATTTCCCATAATGCAACTAATGGGATCTTTTTGTTAAATCCTACTTATGTACCTGTGAGTTTCAGGTAGTAGTATATGGTGCTATTTTCTCTCTATCTAACCATTTCCCTTCCTAGAAAAGGGTTCACTCATTCAGTGTTACTTTAATCAATAGTACCCACTGTAGATTACCACTTTCAGGCTGAAAAAGTGGTTTGAATGTGGTTGACATCAACCTTTTGTGTAATGGAAACCACTGAAAACAGGATACTTACAGTCATTTTTCACACTTTTTTTACAACAAATAAATATCTGACATGAAAAATGTAAATTTTGTCCTGTGCTTACATCTACATAAAGTTGATGCGTCTTTGCTTTTTGCAGAACCAAGAGCCGGTATTCTCCAAAGATGGCAACAGGTTCTTCCTGACTGTTCCGGTCAAACAAGGAGGACGTGGAGAGTTTCATCACATCGCCATGTTTACCACACAGGTGAGAGTCAAATTTATTACCTGCTGTTGATACAGTGTACAGCCACCTTTTTTATTCACAAGGGATGTTGTTAGGGCCTTCACTTTATAGGATGGATGTGTTGCCATGGCTTTAATAGAGCTGTTTTATTAAATGTGCAGTCAAGTGTATGCTCTCAAATAGTTACCCAAAATTGAGAAAATTACTACACAGCAGCCCTTATTTGTCATGCTGTTGTTGAACCCGTAATTGAAGTGTTGCCATAATCAAGAAACTTCTGGCACCTGATTTATGATACTTTCCTCCCACCCAATGTAGACACAAAAATTCAATAAACAGAGCTTGTTCTCATCAACACATATATTAAACCTTCCCATCTGCACACAAAGAAATCCACAAACTGTAAGCTGGACTTAAGTTCATTGTTGAAGGCAGGTTTGGTGAGCCTTGAATAGCGTCTTTGCTGTTTTTGAGGCACAAAGGATATTCACATTTTCTTACAATTATGGGAACACTTTCCCCAATATTAAAATACATGCAGCATCAGTTTTGGATGAATAGATGACTGGCTGAGCCTGTGTACTATATAATGAATTTGTCAGATCTGATAAATGTGTCTATAATTAAAAGACACCATATGAGGCAAATAATAATATACCAACAAGCATTGTGCTACCACCCAAATGACTGAAATGAATGAAACCCAAATGAATGAAATTATTCATGTGAGATTTTTCAGATCTGTCATCTCTATGGTTAAGGTTTGAGTTGGTTAAAAGAACTACTTACTGAGGCTTGGGGGTTAGGGGTTGATTGTGGTCATGGTTAAAAAAGAAAAACAGCACTGACTGATATGGCATGGGCAGTTTGCTTCATCGATAGTCAGCCAGGTTAACAAATGATAGTAAGTTAGTCATTTACCATTTATGAAATAGTGATCTTTTTTGAAAATAAAACCATTTTTAATCACTGACTGTTCCAAATCAAAGCAAATTAGTTTATTAATTTCAAAAACATATTTACTAGACACCGGGTTACTCAATTTAGAAACAACATGATAATGAACAATGAACAAACAATAATGACTTCATTTGAAATTGTGGGGCTTCTGCTCGTGCCTGACGCTATGCAATGATTGGCCAGACAAAATCCAAAGTATTAAGCATTGTAAACAATGTAGCACAGTGTTGAAGCTTCATTGGAGAACATACATTAGATCAGACTAAGCATGTACACACACTCACTGAGTACTACGTCTTTGTGGCATGGATTCCAGACATTGGAAACACTCCGTCACGTCATTTCTGCAGATGTCAGCTGCACATTTGTGCTGCCAATCTCCTGTTCTACCACATCCCAAAGGTGTCCTATTGGCTTCAGATCTGGTGACTGGGATAACTGAACTCATTGTCATGTTCATGAAACCAGTTTGAGATGACTTTTGCTTTGCGACATGGAGCACTATCATACTGGAAGTAGCCATAAGAAGACGGTAAACTGTAGCCTTAAAGGGATGAACTCTGTCAGCAACAATACTCAGACGGGCTGTGATATTCAAACCATAACTGATTAGTATTACAGGTTACAGATTATTGAAAGCTGTTGTCCATCTGGCTCATGGTTTGACATGTTATACATTCTGACATGCCCAAGAAGAGTTAACCCTTACATACTGTTCCTGTCAAATTTGACCCGTTTTGACATTTGACAGCAGTGAAAATACCTTAAATGTCATTATTTTATCCTGAAATTTTTCCTAAAGTGACCCACAATATCCAAAAATGAAAATATTTTACAATTTTATATTGTTGTATAGGTGCTACAAATTTTTGTACGTTGAGGCTGGGTTCCAGGTCAAATTTGACCCATATCTATTGAGATGGATTTCAGGGATCAAGGAAGATGGTGGTTTTAGGTTTTTAATCTTGAAACTGTCAAACTGTACATGCCATGTCTGTGTGTATTTTGTATGGGACAGTTGTGACAGAGTTCAAGGGGGGCCGTGACACTGTCACAGCAATGATCATATTGGTGCACATTAGGAACAGAGGTCAGAGGGCGCCTTGACACAATATCTGCACCTGCAAGCACAAGCACCTGCAATGTAACAAAATGATCTAAAAATATACAAATTCAATCTATTTATTCTGCTAACTGAGATTAAAACAGAGATCAAAAGAGAGGTTGGCGGGACGGGGGGTTATAAGATTATAACATAGATGTATTATAAAGCTACCTCAGTGCCATAACCTCAGTGACTTGAAGTTATGGCAGCAAGACTTACTGTGCAAGAGGCACTTGATCTGATCTTCCAACATGATGCAAAACACAACGGAAAAATATATTTAAAAATGCTAATTGCAAACTAGTCTTGTGTGTGTGGGACTTGCACATGTGTTTACTACATCTGCAGCAAGATGTCCCTGTTTCACAGTTCTCTTTTGCAGAGCAAAGTTGTTTTTCCTTCTCCTCCGTCCCCTCATGTTGGCTTTTTTTGTAACTTGTTGATCAGGGCCAGGCTCAGATCACTGCCCTGCCCTTGCCAGTGCTGCTGAAGCTGCTGTGAGGGGAGGGTGGTGTTGCTTTTGTATGCAAGGAGTCACAAGGGCCTTTCCAGGCTCCTCCAAGAAGAACCTCACACCTCAAACTAGTCTGTGAATGCACAGACTAGTTTGTAATAAGCAATTAATCATATTTTGTGTTCTAAGTGTTAATTAATGTTGAGTTAATACTGCTAATTATAGATGGTAGTTATCAGGACTTTTTTTTATAATATAGCAGTGAGAATAGTGTTGGACGGTTGCACTGGTTATACATGGTTATATAATAAATCCTCACAGTTCCAGAATGCTCTTGGCATTTTCACTTTTAAAAATCTAAATTTAAATCATTATGGCTGTTATGTTTTCATGTCTTGGGTAAAACAGGACCTGATATTGTGTGATAGAGGATGTTTTTCTCCAAAAACGAGTGTTGTAAAACCTAAAAAATACACTCTCCCTGCTTTCTGAAGCATTATTTAAGGATTGATCTTCCATTTATTGCTGTCAGATCGTCTATTTATACATTCTAAATAGATCTGTAGTTCAAATTTTGGTTCAGGCACTTATTATGAGGTACTTTTTGGCCCGGGTCAAAATTGACCTGGACTAATGTGAAGGTATAAAATATGAACAGTATGTAAGGGTTAAAGCAAGGACAACTGGACTTGGTTGCAGATACCTGAAGAGGTTTTGCTCATCCAAGAGACTTCCGTAGTTCAATTCTTCAGTTCTTCAGAACAGAAGTCCAGTTGCCCTTGATACAACATTGGATAACCATGACTTGGATGACTGAGAATCTCCACAGACATTCTGACATGCTTTTCTGAAAATCCCAGCCCGACTGGTGCTAACGATCATCTGCATGAATTTACGCACTACGGTGGATAATTGCACAAATACACAGGTATACAGGTGTTTCCAATTAAGTGTCCAATTAAGTGAGTGGATCTAACAGCTAAAACAAAGTCCGATACATTTTTTTTCTTTGTCAAACAGGCTGTAGCCTTCAACAACTTGTAATGTTTGTCAAATAAACACGAAACAGGTTGCCCCAATCTCTCCACAGTCGACATGGATTTTACATACGCATCCCTTATCTACGTGACGGAAGTGATTGTGTGTTATTCATCATACCTAATGTCAGTACAGCTGCTGGTAACACCTGCTCAGTTGAGACAGATGTCCAGATACCACAACAAACTACAGTACATTTTCTGACAGTTACACTGCACGTCCCTGTCTTCTGCATTGTTTGTTAATATATTTTTAATCACTTGAATTTTTACTGATAATTCATCACTGACTGACATCCCTAGTCACAGCCTTTGCTGACCCATCCATTCAGCATGAGCTCCCTACAGGTTTTGTGGCTGTGTATGAATGTCACAGTACTTTTGTGCAGTACAATGCTTTTGCTTTTGACAGATAATGGTAACAATTCAGGTCCCACCCAATTGCCATAGCGACTCTCTATGGACCAAATTTGCCTGGGCAACAAGGTTTATTTAAGTAAATTGTCACTATAGCAAACAATGCTTGCTTTGCTATGCTAGCAGCCTGAGAAAATGCTCTGTTTCATCATCAACCTCAGAGGAGGAACCAGAAACTAATTAAAATGGGAAAGTGGAGGGAAGCATAGAGGGAGAGAGTTAGAACAGCGCGGGGAGACCACCTGTTACGGCGTGTCTACACAGACACTGCATAAGCCGTGTATTTCACACTCCTCTTAAGCTCCTATTTTAATCAATCCAGCTGTCTGCACAGGTTGCATAATAACTTGCATTTTACTCACGTTATACACCAATAAACCTGACCGAAAGCATATTTATACACCCCCTGTGTAGACACAGAGCTTCAGAGCACTGTAGCTACTGCTGCAGCTCTGCTAATGTGCTGCTCCTCTGTAGACACAGTGTTACACTGTGTTACAGTAGCTTCTCCAGTGCTTCCCACGACTGGCAGTGCTGCAAGCAGTGTTAGCCATCATGTGCTGTGTCAAGGTCCGTTCGCTCCTCAGAGAGCGTTGGTATGAGCAGGACTTTTGACTGCATAAGTCTCTCACTAAAGATGCAACTTTTAGATATTTAGAAGATATATCCTGTCTGTGCTGTTAGCTTGTCAGGATGTGAGCCGTGTACTTTATTCTTCTGTTAATTTTTCTGCCAGTTTTCCCAAGCTGACTGTTGTCTATTTCTGCATCTGCCTGCCTTCTGTCTGCACTTGGGTCCTTTCTACTACTCCTTCCAGAGCATCTGACAATCTACAGAAATCATACACATAATTTAAGTCATTATACATAAATAGGCCTAAGCCTTTGATCAAATAACCAATGCTGTTGTTTTTCTGATAAAAACTGTCTCAAATACACAACATACAGCTGAGATCTGCACATAAAGGAGCAAAAGAGAGTTATTTGATAGAGATTACTTACATTGTAATAAACAATCCATCCTTGTGTTTTTTTGTTTCTCTCAGTTCAGAGCTGATCAGAATGAAGTCCGACATCTGACATCAGGAAACTGGGAGGTGACCAAGATCATTGCCTATGATGAGAACACTGACAACCTGTAAGTTTAACCTGCTTAAGACACAACATTCAGAACAACAAGTGCGGCACATTTTCTATTAAATGCAAAACTCTAACTAAGAAAACAAAGTCATGTTGATGTTTGATTTATTTAATTTAGCATGCCAGTTTACCCTGATTGTTTTTCTGTTCTTCTGACAGTTATTTTCTCAGCACAGAAGGTTCACCACGAAGACGGCAACTGTTCAGGTTTCTTTCGCACTTATTATAGTTATTATACAGTCATTATACAGCACTAAGTGTTGACAGCTATTGTGCTATAGTGCTTCCAATATGCAGTCAAAAAGTGTTTTAATTAAATTAAATTACTTTTTGACATTTGTCATAATTTATCTTACCGTCTTTGCAAATCTCTCACAAAACATTCTTAATAAACTGCTATTTATATTATGTCTGCTCTGTTTTTGCTTATGAAAACAACCACATTATTAAAAGTAAATACAGTATATGCATGATGGTTTATTTGTTAATGATTATCAGAAATTCATTCTACAGTGGTGTAATCATTCTATAGCCATTATGCTGTGCAATCAATATTTACTTCATAATGATAATAACATTTTTTTTTTACAATGTTGTTATTTTAAATTAAATAGCTTTTGGAGAATTTTGACAATTAAGTTTTTTGCCATATAGGTGTAACCTGTATCAGGCTGTGACAACATAGGTTTTTTTTTTTTTTTAAACCATAATTTATTTTCTTCTCTCCTCAGTGTTAAAACTGTGGGTCTGTTCCCACGACGGTGTTTAACATGCGAGCTAAATAAAGCTCACTGTCTGTACTTCGATGCTGACATCAACCCCACAAGCCAGCACATCATCCTCCACTGTAAAGGTAGGCCATCTGCTGTCCAACTTTAAGGCTCTTCCAGTATCTGTTGTTAAATTCCCAGTCAAATGACAGGGTGTCTTCAGCTTCCATAATGTGACATATTTCCAAGTGAAATGGAGTAATAGGGTAGGATATAATTATAAGAATAATTTTATAGAATTGTTCAAGGATTTTGCTGATCAAAAGTTGGTGTGATTTAGAAAACTATAGCAATTTAGTGCAGGATACCAGCCGCCATACAATGGTAGACAATGGTCACCACAAACACTGTCCTCACCCGAGCAGAAATTTCTATATTAGACCTTGCTTTTTTTAAAGTTTGAGAAAAGTCTTACTTTTTTTCCATTTGAGACACAATCCCATGTTTGTGCTCTGCTTGCTGTTAACAACCAACAAGCTAACAGAGTGATATGCAGCTTTTTATGATGCAAGGGGATAGCAAGTCAGCCTACATCACTTATGGACAAATATGCCCTATTCATTCAGCCATTAGAAATATGTTAACATTTTACAGGAAGAGTAAGGAGTATTTCTCATATGATTTCTGTCCTTGAAATGGCCTGTGTGATAATGGAGCACTGCTAACTCTGTATAGGGACAGGTTTAAAACTCGTTTGAGTAATCATCTTTTCTAATTTGGACTAATGTAATTCCAATATGACTGTACTGTAGTTGTTTACCGTACTGTATTGTATTGTCTCTCAGTTTGTGGAGTAAAAGAATATGAATTCCAAATTTGTAACTCTTATTGCAAAGTCTAAGTCACTCAGGTTTTCTTCATGAGATCCATTAAGATAATACAATGTGCTAATCTGAACATATTGAAGTGCACTGTACTTAAATAACCTCAACTTTTAATTATATGACAAGACAGCTGCAGATAGTAGCAGGTAACAGTTTCAAATCCACCCTTTGGAACTGAGATTATACTTTTTTTTTGATTTTCCTAATTAAGTCAGCCATTTTCTTCCAAGCAAACATCATCTGGCAGATGTCAGGCTTTGCCTATTATAATCTGTCACCCTCTATCTATTCAGTGTTAAATTTATCTCCCATCAGTTCCAAATGAGAGGCATAAAATGAAAACAATTAGACACTCTATTGTGTATAATTAGTTTTAGCATTATTAGGTAGCTTATTTAATAGAGGGTAACTCTTCACATTGTTTGTGATTTCAATTTATTTTTAGCAGATGAGATCACTTAATGCTCAGAAGCATTTGGGGCTTTGGCAAGGTGATTTATCGGTCCCTTTCCCAAAAGCAATAAAAATAATGGAGAGAGGTTATTGTCTTCTGAGGGCCAAGTTCATGTAACCCTGACAAGCTTGTCCTGACACCTGTTTTCATCAAGAGTCTACACAAGCCTTTTAATTCCACTCATGAAATTCTTCAGATTGATTTTGTGTTTTCAAGCAGGTACATGCACATAATGAAACCATTTCACTGCGTGACACAAAAAAGTGAAGGTCAAAGCTAATACAACCTATCCAACAAAAGATGAAAGTAAGAACTGCAGTTTGTGTTTTAGTGCAAAAACAGTTGAGCAGGAGGAATGTGATTGTCGAGCAGTTCTGCAGCTACCAAGGGAGTGATTCATCTGTAACTGAAGCTATTAGGAAGGCAATGCGAGTGATCTTTAACCCCTAATTGATACAGGAATGTTAGGGAAGGTGACAAGCAAAATTGAGGAAACAAGATGGCAGCCTACACTTCACTTTTGTTTAACTGCTGTAGAGGAGCTATTTGTCACACATAGTTTTTTTTTTTGGTTTGAACAACAGCATAGATTTCACTTGCTAATTGGTAAATGTATGTATACACAGCATATATACTTTAATCCTTCGATTGGGATTATACAAAAACAGGATAGAGTTTGAATTACTTACAAGCCTTTCTTTTTTTCTTTCTTTTAGGTCCTGGAGCACCTACTGTGATCTTACACAGCCTCAACAATTCAAGTAAGGATTCTATTTAGTCTTGTGGGGAAGATGGGGTATGTGATGACCATCTTAATCACTGTCTACAGGGTGGCCTAGTTTTTAACAAGAAAAATCTGTTCTCCTGCAGAGTCACCGGTCAAGATAATAAGCAGGAAAAGAAAAATCATTCTGTTATTTTGCATTTACTGTAATGTCCAGCAAAACATGCTGGCAGTTTATCATGAGAGATTCAACATAATCACTTCTTATGTATATTTATTATATTTATTCATACATACTATATTAAAAATGAGAGTATATCTTGTCACTGTTTTGGTCACACTGATTTGTAACTTGCACACATCATGTGAGACAAGGCAGGGCAAATCTATTTGTATAGCTCCGTTGCAAAACAAAGTGATGTGCATATGGTAAATTAATGGATTAGAACAACATTTCAAAACACAGTGAGGGGAAAACACAATCAAGTTAAGTATTAAACAAGAAATAAAAGGAAAGGCAGTAGGGACCAGCACTGAATCATCATCATCATTGTCAGGAAGCTGGTTCCATCTGTGCGCAGCGTAGCTCAGTGCGGCTGCGCCAGCTGACTGCCTCCTAAACATCTAAGGGACCAATTAGGTTTATATCCTTTCAAGCATGTCAGGTGTGTGTTTTGGTCTGAGGCTTGAGGCCAGTGTAAAGATTTCAGATTTAAGTTCCTGTTGGAACTCTGGTAGCAACATTCTGAACAAGCCGCTGTTGTCTTAGGGTCTTCGTGCTTGTTTATCTGCCTTATTCCTAGTCCCACGATGGTTGGTGTGAATTACAGGCATGACTTCCAGTTATTCTCTTCACTGAACCAGCATCCGTGACAGTTAGATGCATGCTACAGGTATATTTCTTTTTCTCTCTTTGAGATTGATTGAGAAACAGATGATGTGGGAACACAGTGTGTCACACCTTAAACAGGACAAGCTGATCATACATGTTCCTTATGCTATTAAGAGATTGGAGGAGCATCTGAAGAAGTGGCCAAAGATTGTTGCTGTTATTTCCTCTCTTACTGAAAGTTAGATGAGAAGAGCAACACCACTGTCATATCTGTAAAGTAAATATAAAGCTAAATCCACACCAGCACTTCCACTGCTCTTTAATGAATGTGTTATATTCCAGGCCCATAAGATGATAAAGTTAATTAGGGTCAGCTCAGTGGCCTGCATTTTTTTTGTGGTTTGTTCCAGTGGTTTCTTGTATAATTTACAGTGGGATTATAACATTTGGACTTTATTGTTTAATTTTTATTCCTTGACTTTTTAGGTTTTGAGGTTTTTTAACCATTTATTTCCTGACAAAATAATAATGAAGACCAGAGGAGCTATTTCTTCCTTCTTCTCAGTTCTTTTAAACGTCCTTTCCCATATGGACACCCATAGTATACAAACATGCACACACATTATTGGATTCACTCTCAGCACACACACCTATAAAGAACACATGTTCATTCTTTTTATCCATGCCTTTATGTCTATCACCCCCCCCCCCCCCCCCCCCCCAAAAAAAAAAAAAAGTTAACAGCTGTGCTGCAGAAAAGCAAGCAATTTGCCCAGGGTTATTTGGATAGGCCCTCCATCCACAGCTGGGAACTCAAGACCTCTGGCGGTTTCATAATGAGATGTCTATTGATTCTGGGTTTTCCATTAGAAATGCTGGATGAATTCCATTTTATTTAGCTGCCTCTCAGATGGCTTGAATGGAAAAATTGACAAAATCAGACAGTCATTGTTTATTACATGTGGAGAAAATAGTGGGACTCCTGTTTCTGAGGCCAGAGGAAGCATGCTGCTCTGTGCCTTTCAGGAATGGAACCTTTTGATAGTGTTTTTTTGTGCTCATCCAAGTTTAACATTAGTACCACTGACCAAATGATTATGGTTTGAATTAAGGTGTGCTGCAAATGACTTTGTTTCCTGTCTCAAATGATAAACTATTTATGGCTTTGAGGATTTCTTATCTGTGAGTTGCTGTCCTTGTTTTTGATTCAAAAGCTGAAAACACTTAGTACTTATGTAAAAAAAAAAAAAAAAACAACTGTACTTGCTATTGTCCTCGGCTGAATATTTTAATTCACTGTCTTATTATGTAGAATTTTCTCCTTTATTTGCAACAGTTAAAACACCAAAGAGATTAAATCCAGAAATGTATTCAGCTCCCTGAACCCTTTAAAGCAGAGGTGGGCAATTAATTTTTGCCACATTAGAGACTGGGACAAGTGTGGAGGACCGGAACAATAGGATGAACTCAGTTTTGTTCAATATGAATTACATCTCTCTAGTAAATTGTATGGTTTTGTTTAGCGGCTACTTCATCACTGAGAATGTTTGTTCACATGTAGGTAGATCCAAAGAGAACCAACATCTTCTGAGCATGTCTCCTCATGTGTGGAAAGTTCTCCTCTTTGAGAGAAGAATAAAAATCCATCAGTGATACTGACTTCAAGTGCTCTGCCAGTAGAGAATCAGACTGACATCTCAGGATGTGTAACTCTTGGTAAAAAGTCCTTGTTGCATTTGCAGCTTAGCTAGCAAAGCTTCAGATGTCTGTGCCCGCTCTGCATTGGCAAAGTTCTTGTATTTCTCAGCATGTTTAGTCTCGTAATGGCGCCTCAAATCGTAATCCTTAAACACAGCAATCTGTCCTTCGCAAACCAAGAATTTACCTTTAACTTTGACCATAGTAAATAAATACTTAGAAGTCCTTGTCTTGTCAAAAACTCTTCATTCTGTATCACCCTTTCTTTTTCTGGCGTGAGGAGACATGTATGAGGGCTACCAGGTAACTTGCATCTCCTTAAACGTCTGTTAACTAAGAGGTACGGTGTGTTCGTGTGCACGCTCAGACGCACACGCTCATGAGCGGACGTACGTACTTAATAAAAAATTTAAAAAACAGTCACCTTCAAAATAAAAGCGATGTAGTCATATTGTGTGCATGATATACATTTATTTATGTTTGATTACTGATTTCCCATTGACCTTATGCAGGCAGGCCAAGGACAGCCAAGGGGCCGGATGTGGCCCGCGGGCTGTACAATGCCCAGGTCTGCTTTAAAGGATAACTCTGGTAATTTTGAACCTGGGATTCATTAGGTGTAAATAATTGATAGGGACAAAAATCTGTGCTACGTTTACTGATGTCAAAGATCTGAATACTTTTTCCACCACTGAAAGTCACACAATAACACAAAAAACACTAACTTGTCACAGCAGTGGAATTCCTGCAGCTCCCAAGGTAAAATTACAGTGTAATTTTAAGTAGAATTAAAAGTAAAGTAGAATTTTTGTCAATAGAGAGTGGTGGTGTTATATAGCAATGTTTCTGGTTAAACAATAAGGATCTCACTCTTAGTAAAAAGGAATTATATCTATAATATTGTGAGACACTTAACAAAATAATACGAGCCTGTCAGTAGCAAAGGAAGCACTTTAGTGGACTCACTTCGACATGGACAGAGCAGCTGTTCATGGTTGCCACAACACTCTTTTTACCAATACTTTCTCTCTCATATTATTGTATCACAGGCTCTAAAGACAAATCCGGATATTGATATTGGTCATTTGTATACAGCAACACTTACTGTTAGCAATTGTTGGACTCTTTCATCCTTTAAACACATTGCCCTCTTTTTTTTTTACAGATTACTACATTCTTGAGAACAACTCTTTGCTGAAGGCAGCCTTGAAGTACAAAAGGATCCAACTGACTGACTTCAGAACTGTTCCGATGGAACATTTTGGTAAGAATAAAGTATTGGTTTCTGTTCCTTTAGTGTAAGTCACAGATGAATGGGTGATGCAGGGACATCAGCTTTTCTTTAATTTCTTTTTACAGATTTACCTTTGAAGATCTCTTACCCACCAGACTTTTCTGATTCCCGTCACTATGGACTACTGTTGCTGGTGTATGTACCATGTGTGATGACACATTAGATACTGCATAATATACTATAAATGCATAGTGATACATTTTTTGTTCTGGCATGAAAATATGATATCTCATACCAATCAGACCAATTGTTGGTCAGTGCTCTTATCCAAGGAGCATTAGAGGACAGAGCGTATCTGCATATTTAATGTGCAGTTGTTATCAGTTCCCCGACAATCTGCCTGAAAGTAGCAACATTTGCATACAGAGTAACCAAGGCCATGGTATGTCAGTCACAGGGTGCTACAAAGGTACCGTCTTCACTCTTCACTTGCATTTGAATAATCAGCCAGTGAAAAGAAAGTTAAAAACTGAGAGGAGTAAGTGTTTATTTGCCTTGCTAACACATTTAGGGGATAAAACTGGTGATATTATATATATATTCTACTATATACTCTTTTACAAATTGCCTCAAGCTTGTTGATCATTTTTGTTTCGCTAATGAGGATTCTGTGTGTTTATCTTATTTATCTGTGTTCTGCTCTGTTCAGTGACAGCGCCCCTGGGGGTCAGGCTGTTAGTGACTACTTCTCTCTCAGCTGGGACTCTGTCCTGGTCAGCTCAGACAACGTCATCGTTGCTCGTCTGGACGGCCGGGGCAGCGGCTTCCAGGGGCAGAGGATCCTGCACGAGGTTCACCAGAGACTAGGAACTGTTGATGTCCAGGATCAGATTGCAGCCATAGAGTATGCTGTTTCATTCAGTTTCATTCTGCTTTTTACAAACTTCAACATATTATGTATAATCCTTTTTAAAACAACAGCAAAAACCATCCCCTTATCTAATATGTGGACTAATGTGTCTAATTAAAATCTAGTATAACTGTTTGTTCTCAGGGGAAAGATAAAGCTACAGAATTCCTCACTTTTAATCAAACTCCAAAATTGTAAAGAATAAAATTTCCTGAATTCCTATGACACAGAAATATAACATTTTCTTAAGTTTGTTTAAGAGCTGCTGGTTAGGGATGCACATGGCTGTGGTACAGACATAGGACTCATTGTCTAAGACGAGTTTTATAATGTCTCAAGGTAGCTTCTCTAAAGGTTGGATTTTATTACATGATCTTCATCAGCAGATGTAGTTCATTCAGATATCATGCAATTGTAAATGCTGAAAGAGATCATGCATTATGGGTCAAAAGCTCCAAAACGGCTTCATGAGATTCTTTTGTCAACTGCTGCTTCCAAGTTCAAAAAAGGAACCTCATGTCTTGGAGCGACTATACAGTATAGTACTGGTCAAGATGAACATGTTATGTAATTAAGAATAGACAGGTTTTATGACAGGTTCCAGCTGCTGCTTTCATCGTAGTTGTTAGCTACAAACACACTTTTTTTTTCATTTCTGCTGGGTGCAAAGAAGAGGAACAAAGCTTGATTGATTTAGTTCGCAGTCACAGAAAATGCTTCTCTCTGAAATGGATTTTCTTTTAATCTTTCTGCCATTTTCTTATTGTTTTGTTCCAATTTACATGATGGAGATTACTGTTATTGTTATTGCAGTGTTATTAATTTCACATGCCAAATGATACTGGAGATATAAAAGATTTCACACAAATAAAAGATTTCAGTAGGAGTGAGTCAGTGGATAAATATAACTTATTCACTTGTAGCAAATAACTTTTTTCTCTCAAGGTGTGTAGTTTTTGATTGCTTTGAGTTCTCAGGACCAGGTTGACTAAGCTATTACTATAGCAACTATTACTGAAGTAACAGCTATCTTACTAGATGATTTCTGCACAGACCTGTCCTCCATAATTCCACCAGATGCAATAGCTGAGAAATGTGTGATTTGTGCTTTCTTTTTTTTTTTTTGCAGATACATGATGAAATTTCCATATATTGATCGGACACGGATAGCAGTGTTTGGAAAGGTGATGCTCTTGTATATTACTAAATGTAAAGTGAATTGTCAATGTTATGCATGATATGCATATTACACATCCTTTATCACACAAAATTCATGAACAGAAAATGTTGTCTGTTTTCTTCTACAAATTAGAAAATGCTTGTTTTCATCTTGACAAGTTGCTGTAATTATGTAATTATGTTTTTTTCACATTCCTCTAAAGGAGGTCACTAGCGTTTGAACAGAGAATTGATCAAGTGATTATTCTGTTACATTTCTAGTTAATGACTCCACTGATTTAATTACATTTTTATACTTTATGGATTTAGCAATGAAAATAACAGAAATGTTGATGTTTGTTTGCTCAGGGTTATGGAGCCTACATGACTTTAATGATGCTCAAGTCTACTGACAGCCTCTTCAAATGTGCATGTGCAATGTCACCAGTGACAGACTGGAAACTCTATGGTGAGTACGTAATCCCACCATAAACCATGCGCTAATGTTGAATTTACATTTGGATCATCTATCACATAAAGCCAAGATATCTTCTTGATACTTTCCATCTGGCATGTCAAGTATAAGTTAAACCTTTACATTTAGAAATTGATACTATGTTTGTGTTGAGGCAGAGTACAATCAAAGATTGTATTGTGTGTGCCTGTAAATAAACTGTTTACCTCTGACACAAAGTGTTGAATGTGAGGCACGCCAGGCTTTTAGTAACATAAAACCATGTCTATAGACCAGAGTAAAGAACATCCTTTACAGTCTTAAGATGACACAGAGGACTCTTCCACCTACACAAGGTGTTATTTTCTTTTCACTGAAAGCGTTTCATTTGGGCTCAAGATGACAAGAACTCCACTTTGTTTAGGTACTTAGCGCTGCAGCTGAAGCATTGTCTACTGTTGCCACTGTTAAGAATGCATCACTTTTCATTTGCACAGCATCAGCGTTCTCTGAGAGATACCTTGGCATGCCATTACGGGATGACAGCAGATATCAGGTGCGTGTTTACTGCCTCCCATGCGCTTGTTTGCCGTTGATCTTTGAAAGCGCGACATCACTGACACACCTACAGTTAAGCTCCCGCAGTTACTGAATGTCGCTGCTATCAAAGTCAGAGGCAGCGATGCTTTGCCTTTTCTTGTGTTTTTTCATGCTCCGTAGGACTTTGTCACTCATCTTTCTTTGGTAACTGTGTGCAGTGGTGTGTCAGATCACATGCCGGAGGTTTTTTATAAGCTGCTGCAAAAGGGGGGTTGCCTGGCTCTCTCAGGCCTCCCGCACAGACAAGATGTTCAGCTATCATGAAGGTGTTTCCCACAGTGATAGTAAAGAGGCAGCGAGGAAGAACAAAACAGTTTTTTGCAAGCACAGTGTGAACAACCAAAAAACAAACCTGTCCTGAACAAGTAATTCGCAGCTTTTGGCATACTTCTGCTTTGCACTTCCTGTCTGTAGGCTTGATTTCACATCTTTTTCCTCACAGTATGTACAAACATTGATATTCCAAGCACAGAATATAATGTCAATGGGAGACACTTAATCACTTGAAAATGTAAAATTGGCTTAAATGACTGTGCCCGTGTATGTCTCCGCATGCATGCAATCAGGATATAATGTAAAATTATGACAGTGCCTTTAATTTAATGATAACTGGTATCTTTGTATTTCTTCTCTAAATGCCAGCTATATCTATCAATCTCCTGCTATTTCTGATTTCCTCGCAGTTTTCCAGTGTGCTGCAGAACGTTCAAGCACTTAGGGAACAGACACTGATGCTGGTGCACGGCACAGCAGATGGTAAGAGAAAATAAATTGCGATAGAATGAAAATACTGTATCGGTGGTGCATCACTGCTGAGCACAAAGAAGCATGCAATCCTGGAAGGTAATGAGGCAAATGGTTTTTAATCAAAAGATAAAAGGAAAAGTGGGTTATCTAAATTGATGCTGGGATTTCCAGAGGAAAACATTCACTGATGAGCCATGCATGTCAAATTTGTTGGGGTATTTCCATCCTGCCACAATCTGATTGTCTTTTCTTTTTCCTGGTTAAGATTCAGGCTGAATCTTGCTGACATATTTTGTTTCTTTATTCCCAGCCAACATTCACTTTCAGCATACTGCTGAGCTCGTCAAGAACCTTGTGAAAGTTGGAGCAAACTACTCAATGCAGGTGTGTATAGCAGACACAACAACATTAAGGCAAAGTCTTTATACTACATTTGTAAAACCAGTGATGCAAATGTACATTTTGAATAATGCCAGTAAAACAGACACATAGAAAATAATGTAAATGTGTAGAATTGCCGAAAAGTATAAAAATGTATTAAATCATCCCAAACCCTTTGTCAGACTTGCCAGATAATATTGGCAAAGTCTTCTGCTGGGGTGTCCACTGGCTTGCCTTATAGAACAGAACACTGAATATCAATAACTTCACAGATGACACAGGAAAGTCATATTAATGTGCTTTTCTACAACTACAGCTTTTCTATAACTACAGCAGTCATACTGTGTAGAGGAAAATGGATGTAGTTTATAAAATCATGTGTAGGTTTCTAAAGTCTCCATGTTTTGCTTCTAAATCTATCGCTTCTTTTTTTCTACTAAAGTTAGCATGCTAACTAGCTAGCCCCAGTCCAGCTAGCTTCCAGACTGCCCTGAAGAAATAGTGCTGCTCAGAGGGTGTACTCTAAAATCATTTTAATTATTTTAAATCACGTTATTTTCTTGAAAGGTTACAGCAAACCATGTATGTATACAACCTCTGTCCACTAATTTACTTATCTTTTACCCACCAGATCTACCCAGATGAGGGTCATTTCCTGTCTCAGCAGAGTCGCCAGCACCTCTATGCCACACTGACCAGCTTCTACAGGGAGTGTCTGAAGGAGGAGTTACTACCGCTGCCCGATGAGGAGGAGGAGAGAGGAGGAGGCAGGAGGCTTAGAGGCTGACCTTTTCAGATGGAGAATTTTCACAAACCGCGATTTAACGCGTTGTTTTGACATGCATACTGGGGCTAGGAGCTCGATATGCCTCGCAAAATAAAGGCAAGCACCTGTGAATGACAGACACGAATTTGAGGCACAGCCCAGGTATAGTGTCATTTCAATGAAGGCCTGCTTCGGCAAAGCACAATGGCACTGCTTCCCATCTTGTAGCCCCATTGTCATCCACACCAACTGCTATTCTTTCCCAATATATCTACCAGATTAAGAAGAATATAATTTTGATCTCAATTTTGATTAAGGACACGTGTTCACCACAACTGCCGACCTTGAATAAGTGCACTGAAACCTCCACACTGAAAAGTCTTTATAGGTCAGACTTATTGTTAGGCCTGTGGAGAAGGTATGCCCATGAGTTCGGTCACACTAATGACATTGCTGGCATTGGTAGTCATCCATTAGCAGGCCAGCAATCTAAGGCCAACCAGGGTCCTCGACATAGCATTGTACGCTGCATCTAAAGCAAGTACAACACTAGTGGCATTGGGGCCAAAGGGTCAGCGCTAAGCTAAGTTCAGCTTAAGATAATGATATTACAGTTATTCTCAGCTCTAGCCACACCGCAAAAGTTCCATCCATAAGCCATTAACCTAATTTCTTAAACCTGATACATTCTTTAAAGTTGTACCATTTTCTGCAACTCCTGCCCAGATAGTAAGAGCCAAGCCAAGAGATATTTTCCCTATCGGAGCACTTTTCAAGGGGGGAAAAATAAAGGTAGTTAAATAAAATGGCCAAATTTAAGATTAGCACTTTACAGTGTCAGTAAGTGTGTTCAAGGTTCAGGGAATGTAGTCAAGTGTCACAAGACTACAGTAGCACAGAGTGTGTACATAAATATATTTGAGATGTCAGATCTCAGAAAAGTTTAGTCTATAATAATTGATTTGACTTTGACACTTTGTAAGCATTTCTTTGTTTCTTCAGCTGTTGATTTTCTTCTTAGGATGGATCAAATGCTCTTGTCTTTGGTTGTTTTAGAAGGGAAAAGGGGTTGAGGCTTTGGGGTTATTGTATCAGCTCCCAGTGATGATTATAAATAAAAAAAACAAAAAACAAAAACCATGGAAAAAAAAATGCAAACATCATCTTTTAACAGAAATCAACCGCTAGATTGATTGTTAGAGATAACAATCCAATCAACACTGACTAAATTGTTTCACCAGGTGTATTAAAGGACAAGGCAGTCTTTCATTCTTGGGGCTCCTAAGACTAATGACGTAGCAAGGGTGGATCTATTGCTTAGAGCGATTGCTACGCCTCAGTATTGTGTCTGTGGCTAATCAGTGCCTGCACCTCTGGCCTGAATACAGATGTTAACTCTGCTGGGAAGGACAGAAACCTCTTTTGAAATCCAAAGATCCCAGCATCAACTGTTTTATCTTTTTCCTGTTAGATGACCCTCCAGTCCAGTCCAAAAGTTTCATAGTTTTGGGAAGAAGATTAAAAGAATCAACTCAGTAGTAGGTTTTGTTGTAATATTGTTCATCACTTACTGCACAATCCGCACAACACGAGATGCTTTGCCAAAATGCCCCACTTAAATGTATGCAAAACCAGACACACAAATAACTTAATATGTACAAGTATATGAGATAGGAAGGAAGAAGTAGAACAAAATAGGGACATACTATAAAACAAACTTGGGGTGTACATATGAGCACATAATGGGGCATATCTAGTGCTGTCATAAGACCAAGGAAGGTGGCAAGTATGGGAATGTGCTACGAATAAATAACCTAATATCATTAAGACAAACATACCATATGTCCTCAGTATGTGTCGATTATTTATATTTGTTAGGCAGATTCACTGAGGAAGCAAGTTTAAACCTGTTTCAATGTTTATATGGTTACATCACTATTGTTTTAAGGAATGTGAACTAACTATTTATTTTAAAGGACGGAAGCGATTGATCATCATCACCGCCACGCCTGCACGTTCGGTCCCATCCGCTGTACACTCTAATTGATAACCATTTTATGTCTGTCAGGCATTTATGACTGCACCTTTCAATTTTGCAAACCAAACAATCAATGAATAATGGAGGTGTTAACTACCCGAATAATCCATAATGAATTGAATCACTAGTTGCATACAAAAATAGTACCACTTTTTACCGCAAATAGAAATCTTGCTTCATGATATCAGCGTGGAGAAGAAACTCTAGGCTGATATCATACATTATGGAAGAGTGTAAATACCCCCAAGGGAGAATTACTGCATTGAGTACTTTACTTGCAATAATACTCTTGCCACATTTTGTATAATACTGATACCAACTAACATTTTCAGTGCAGACTTTAATGGTAATAGAATACTTTTATACTTTATTTAAGTAAAGGTGGAAGACTGCACGAAACCATGATGTTTTGTCACACGTTTATAGTTACAGGCTTTTTTAAATTATTTATTTTATGTTATTATTATGGATTTGCTAATTTTGAGTGTATTGCCGGTTAGCCTCTGCGAGACTTCTGTGAAATAATAAGAAGGTACATTTTCTCTAATCGATATTAGCCATCCCTCTCCATGCCAGCTGCAGGAACCCCTATCTCTTTGTAGAGACTCATGCGTAATCCAGCAAGTGACTGGAAGAGGGATCAGGACCAAAACAGCCCATAACTCCACATTTTCTTCTCAAGGGGATACGGAAAGAGAAAGAAACCAGTTTCGGGACATAATACTGAATCAGATTTGGCGCCACTCTAGGCCAAATATAGCACTGTGGAATCAGTGTATAGAGGAGGAGAGGTGGCCACTGAGCCCATCACAACTATAAGAGGCCCCAAATAAACAGTCTCACGAATGATTAAGAAACATGAGATATAAAAGTAATAAATTTGAGTCCTAGAGGGAGGGAGGTGTCGAACTTTTTGCAGACTTTTAAATCAGCACCCAGGGCTTACAGGGCTTATATATAATTGTACCAAAACCTGGATGTAAAGTCCTTAGTTATGGTTGTACTCAAAACACACCCAGTACAACACACACATAACCGCTCAAATTATTATATCACTTATGAAGTAACTATCCTGACTTCAGCTCTGTAGTTATGATAGTGATATTATCTCGTGAGCTTCTATCTCCCTGACAAAGCGCAAATAGGCATATTTGAAGGTCTCAGCACATTGATCAATAAAATGCAGTAGATTACAGCCGGATGCGCGAAAGCAACTGTACATCTGCTACTGGCGCTTACTGTAAGCTTCCTATGCCACTGGTGCAGCCACAGCACTTTTGATTGCAGTGTTCTATTGATATGGGTTCTGTGAATTCTTTTCATTTTTATTGCTTCGCCTGCTGCTAAGTACACTGTAGCAGCCGTTGTACACAGATGAGGGAACTAATTAATGGCTCACGCTTATAAATTTTCCCTTATTATTCAAATACAAGTAGTTTGATTAGAACAGCTGAAAAATAGGTGTGGGAGTAAGTACAGGACTGTAATGAGAATATCTTTGATTTGTTTGTTACTATGCTGGCAAGAATGATTATATTGCACATGAGTCTGTATAAACCACCGTACAGTGAGATGATTATTATTACTACAAATTAAGTTCTCCATCTCTTTGCCATTTGAAACATTTTTCACATTTTGATATTAAATACATGTAACATGTTTGTGATGCAGCTACTATAAACACTAAAAGAACAAATGTTATTGCAAAAAATTCTAAAATGCATGAAATGTGTTATGGAATAAATTACTAATGTATTTCTTTTAAAAGGAAAGAACAAAAACAAGACACAATACAAATAAAAATAAGTTGCTTAATAAAGACTGTACTTAAAACCCCCATCTAGATGTGGGAATAACAGGGAAGGTGGGGAATGAAACATCTGTTAAGTGCACCCCAGTAATTAAACTTACCACCTGACCTACAGAATATGGTCTGTTAAAGAAGAAGACCAAATACAAAGTCGCAAGCTCTCCCAGGGTGCTGTAGAGCTAAGGGAGTGTACAAGAGGGAGAGACAGAGATGGAAAAATCATAATTCAAATCCACACAGACACGAAACAAGTATTGATATTCATGGTGACTTACACTAGGATTCAGGATATCATTATGCTTCAAAACTTGCTTGAGAATCATCAGGTCTTTAAGGTTTCCGCAAAAAAGAGTAGGCAATTGTGGCTGTGATTATTACAAGGCTGGGGGACAAATACTCACATACATGTACTTCAGGTGGGATTAAAGTCGATGACCAGCGCAGGTGATGTGAAAATCGTGCTACTTCTGCCTTTAGACATAAATCCATTCAAAAATATGGCTTACATTACAGTTAGGTTTACATCATGGTTTACACTAATAACTTCAGGTGATGAACTAATCGCTTTTTGGCCTGATAAAAAGAGACCATGAGATGCTGAATGACAATATTCAATCCTCATTATCTAATCACACATTACTCACACAGTCTGTGAACACTGTGTTGGCTCTAAGGTTAGAATGATAATAAATAATGACAACTGTAATGAAGTAAAGGCACCTGCAAAATCTTTTTTTTGTGAGTTTTGTGATATTATCTCCCAACATTTTGTATTAAGTGAACTTGTTTTGTTTGCAGTACATAGAAATAGTCACAGTAGATTACAGTAGTCAGCAAAAATTATACTCTAAAATGGAAAAATACAAGTTTCTTTGATACCCTGACATTTGTACTCAGTACATGATACAAATATTACAAACAATATTATAATCAAGAAGCATTAGATTACAGCAACAATACTACAGTCTTATCAATTACATAATTTAATCATCCTGACCCTGGAATCACCATGCTGACTAGTTATTCCAAGCAAATATAATGCTACTGATCTCTCATATTGCAGGTCAGTAGGTTCACAGATAGCAGCTCTTCAGGAAAACAAGGCATCTCTCTGTTGGCTCATCACAGCAGTTGCTATACTCCTCACATAAGCGTCTTGCTGCAGGAGGTTCGCTGGGCTAGTCGTCATCTTTAGACGTCTGCGGGACAATAACTTCGTCCTCTTTAAAGCAGTGCCTGAAGAATGTGAGCACTGAGTTTAGCATGTAGTGTTGGCTCTTGACAGAGGCGATGTTGTGTCCTTCATCTGGGAAAATCTAAACAGAAGAAATCCAAAAGTGTTTTTGTTTTTTTTGACCTTTTATTTGATCTAATTCAGAATGTGTTTTATTCTAAATGTCAAACACAAACAGCCGGCCTCAAGACTCACAAGTACAAAATAAAACTTAAAAGGATACGGCTGGCAGTGTTTCATGTTTTACATACATTTTTTTAAAAAGGCTCTGTAATGTCTTAAAACAGTAAGTCACTGTAACTTTTTCCAGATGTTACTCAAATGGGAGGAAAAAGTGCATCTGTTGGAACTATTTTCAGTCACAGATTTAGTGTGATAATGAGTATTTACAATGGCTGGACAGTGTATATAGGTTTGAGCCAAATAAGCTACAGTGTGTGTGTGCTCATGGTAATGAACACCCATGTGCCAATATGTCACCCAGTGCTGATGTGTTTTTAATAGCTCTTGGATAACAATGTGTGTATATCCTAACTTTAAGACTCCTAACTTTTGGTGTAAGATCAGCTCCTACATCAGTGCAATGCTACAGGGGTTCAGAGGATTTCTGAGACCTACCAACAGTCAGTGGGCTGATGCATCTTGTTAACAAGCCTTGAAAGGGTAATGTGATTGCGGTGGGTATGCGTTCACCTTGTCAACAAATTGAACAAATCCAATGACGATGACAGACAGGAAGGTTGTGTGGCTACTGGAGAAATCTATATGAACTTAGAATATCCCGTTGTCTTTCAGCAGAAATTCCACAGATTCAGTGTTGTTCACCCAGTATATAGTTGCCAGCTACTGGCAGAGAGTGGTCCCCTGGCTATCAGCTAATCACTGTGGACTGCTGAGTCAGCTCTTTCATAGAACATGAAGTCATCTATTGCAAGAGGGTCAACCCTGTCCCTCCTTTTTGCTTAGGAGTTCTCTTTCAGTTAAAGTTGCTGTTAATGGTTTTGTGAAAAGGTCTTACGAAACTATGGAACCTTTAATCCCACTTTGGTGCGCTGATGTAGTTGAGTGCCCTGACTTGACAGCTGGGTGTGTTCACATGTACAGTAGAGCACACGTGTTACCGCACTAATTAGTGATACATTGTAAGATCAGTGTCTGTTTGAACTATAAATACAAACTCATGGTCTCCCCTTGTTAGGGAAGGGAGCTGAATTGTAACTAAGAGAAGAACTGGCAGCAGTTACCTGGAGAGTGTAGTTAACATTTGAAGCAGACAGCAGTTTGACCAACTCAGCAGAATGTTGGAAATGAACAGTGGCTGAAAAAGAAGAGATAATTAAAATGGATTCATCATGGCCTGATACAACAGCTACTCAGTCCATTACACTTCCACAGTTGGGAATCTAATGAAAATTAATTGTAGTACCAAAGCATGGCCAAAGAAAAAAAGACTCAGCAACAAGTTACTTCATCATATTTAATGGAAATATTGTTCAGGCCTCTTGATAAAGTCATAGTCAAGACTGAGATGACCACTTTTGACCAATCAATGCACAGAAAGCTGAAGACATTTATTGTGCATATGTTTTTGCATGTAAATATGCATAGTATTACTAAAAAAAAACACTCTTTAATGTGCCTGTATTTATAGTATGTTTCTAAATTTACTTAAAAAAAAGTTAAGTGATAATCCAGTATTGGCTAAGACCAATAAAATGATCAGCATCACTAAAATGTCAAGTAATTACAAATCCTGTCCATTTTATACAACTGTAGCCCAAGAGGAATTAAACCAACTAATTTGACTCATTAAACTGTAATGAAAGTTCCATTAATGAGATTCCATTCAGTTATTCTTTCAGTATTTTGTATAGTCTGCCTTCATTTTTGATTTTGTTGTTCTACCTTTCTCTTTAAAATACTCCAGAGGTGTTCTATTGGATTCAAGTCAGGGGATTTATTTGACCAGGTTATAGTTTTCACCTTTTTCTTCTTTATAAAGTCTTGTGTGATTTTTGCTGTGTGACAAGCATCAAATGTTACAAAATAACATTTCAGACCAGACTCAAGATCAAAAGAGCAAAACTGGAGTTCTTCATGTCTAGCCTGCCATTAAACCCTACTGGACTTGTACATATACTCACCATCTGCTGTGCCATGGATAATAAGAAAGTCCAGTGGACTCAGAGCTGTGATGTTACCGAGCAGAGTGGAAATCTATCAGAGACAGTAAACAGTATAATTACCCTCTATAGACAGAAACAGCAACAGTTTTAACATTGTCTAAAGAACATGCTACATACAACATACAACAAGCCATGACAGAAAGTAATGTAAATTCAAATTACACCATTTAATTATAAGAACCAACAAAGAGTTAGATTAGAGAGGGAAAATTACAGGTTTAAACAGGATCGGGTCCCACAAGTAAATATTCATAAAGTACCTCCCATTAGTTGTAGTCAAAGATAGACCGTGAGTATGAGTTGGTAAGTAAGAAAAGAGGGGAGCACAGGATGGTATTTCCCTGAGCTTAAAATGAGCTTTTCTGATTTGTATAGCATTTTGTAACAAGTGCAGTACACACAGCACCAAGATGAAACTGTGAATGTTAAAAATGAGGGAGTGCAAAGTGAATTGTTGGTATGTTGTCTGGAATTGTGTCTGAAAAGTGCCAGCCAAGAGCAGAAGGTGACATATTACTCACCCTGCATTTTGATGATTCTTTCAACAAGTACAAACTGAATACTTGAACAGTGTAAATTTCCATTTCTATTTTCTTTTGATGGTGTTCCTTAAGATAGAAATGCAGGCATCTTTATAGGTTTATGTTATGGTCACCATTGTAAATTTAAACATAGGTTCTAAGAAATCATCTTTTTTCCACCAGTTTGGCATAGCAGAGGGCAGAATACCCATGAGTCACACTCACCATTGGCACAGAGAAGACCCTAAACACAAGGTCTTTGTAATGTCGTATACTACAGGATTCCAAAGTTGCCTTGTTGTCGCAATAGACATTTTCACAGCAGACGTATTGACTTATGCATTTAATCAACAATGGCTCAGTTCCATTTAACTGTCTCAGTAAAGCAAGAGCACAACTTTGGCCCTGAAGCTGGCGTGCCAAAATGGAATCCAGCCAGTGTTAACATTATGAATTATACCTTGCCCTGCTAAGCCAAGTCAAAATGTCTGCCGTGAAAAAGATGTGTTGGGGACTGACCCAAACACAGCACTATTTTTCAAATTTATATTAAACTGATCCAGAATCTGACAGTGAACTGGTTTAAGCTGCTGAGTATGTTCTCAGGTTTAAATAAGTGTAAGATTTATTTTATGTAAGAAATTCATGATTAGCACTGACAAACTGTTATTTTATTGTACAACAGCCAGCAACTTCATGTAGCAGTTATTATGTATTCGGATCACTATGTTGCAAAATAAAACTAGCATTAGTAGGTGGAGTGACATGATTGGAACCTCAATTTCTCCACAAACATAAACTCAACCAGCCACTCTGCACGGTCCAGACAGTAATAACCTGTTACTGAGGAGCTGTTTCTCCATATCATCTGTTTTCGACATGCCCCACTGTGATTGGCACAGCTTTTTCAGAGGTATGACACAAGACTGAAAGGACAAATTTATCACCGCTCTCTCCAATTTAAGATTTAACTTCAGACAGCATTTTTGCACCTGCTGTGCCAGTGCCTCTCATACTGTATAAACGAATAGCAGTTGTATTGGAAACTCCCACACAGTTCAGACTCAAGACCTGCTTTGTGCTGAACGTTGCACTTGTGCAAATAAAATAAGTTCCTGTACCTCAGTTACATGTTTAAAGGAAAATTACGGTATTTTTGAACCTGGGCCTGTTATTGTGTGGCACTTGACTTATGTAAAGGATCTGAATACTTTTTTGTCACACAGTAACACAAACAAACAAATCGATCGAGGCAGTGTTATTCCAGTAGCTTCTGTGTTATGCTTGTTAAAATAACTGTTTTTGTCACTGGAGTCTGGTAGTGATATATAGCAATGTTTTCAGTTAAACAGAAAGGATATTAGTCTTTAATTAAAGGGTCAGTCTCTGTTGTCAGACACAATAATTATATTATGATTACAATCTGAGCCCGTCAACGGCAAAAACAAGCACTTTAATGGACATACTTAGATGTTGACAATTTCCCACTGGATTACATTGCACCAGTTGTTTGTGATGGGCACACAGTTCCAAAGACATTTTGTCCCTAGTTTGCACTCCATTGTTCATAATACTATGTAAGGTCAGGAGCATAAACCAGTTGAGTTTTGAACACTTTTATTCTAACAGAGAGAGGAATGAGCATGTATTCCAGCTGTTTGCTCTACATGAACAGTTAATGCGGGTGTAATACAATGGCATGTTTGAAGATTTTTCACCCCATATGAGTCCAAAAAACCTTCAAAAACACCACTGACATCCAGTCATACTTGGTATTTCTGATCCTCTTTCACTGGAGAGCCATAGTATTTCTCACTGAAGGCCGACCCTTTATAAAGATTAAAAAAGAAAACAGTTCATGGGGAGATGTTGTGAGTAATGATTTTTGGTTTAATTCACACACTATTCATTAAAAAGAAAACAGTATTACTTCTTTACTTAGCATTGGACATAGTGACAAACAGAAAATGCCATGGATGATTAATGTTGTTCCACTCCGTTTATTAACCTTAATGGGTTTGTTTAACATAACATCTATGTAATAATGAATATATGTCATCAATGATCAAAGACTGAATAATTGTTTGAATGTCCTTGTCATATTTGAGTTAAGCTGCTTAAGCTATTTCAGATGATTGAAATTTTGTAATTCTGTATCATATTCCATTTTTGTGTATGATTCTTTTCCATCTTACCATAGAGTCTCCAGTTTGTTATAGGAGCCACAGCGATGCCACAATTGAACATAGAGCTGTTGGAAAGGAGCAGGAGCGAGGACAGGAAGCCTCCATATGCCTGGAAAAAACAGAACATTACTGCTTTAACTGTATTGTATGCTGCTTAAGCAACAGTTTAGATTTGATGTCATTGTTTATTTATTAGGTACAGAGGCTACTGTAAGTTACCTTTCCATAAACTCCAACTCTGTTGCCATCAATATAGGGTAGCCTGATCAGGTGCCTGAAAAGTTAAGAGTGAGTTACTTGAGCAGTTACTTTTACTCAGTACTTATGACTTACTGATAAAGAAATGAAAATCAATCCTCTCACACAGCTAAGTGATTGTGATCAGACCACAGTGCATAAAAATACAGCCCTCTCATTCTCATTTGAATGGAGTCAGTCCGTTGTCACAGAGAGAATACCACCACCAGCACAGCCCCCTGCGCTGCTTTCAGTTTTAATCCTTAGGACAGTAAACAAGCTGACCCCAAAAATACTAAAGTAATAGTACATTACTGTGATTGATAAGTGCAATGTAATTACTAAAATGTCAAATTGTAATTACTTACAGTTCTTGTTTCTGAAAAACAGAAATCACATTACTAACCTGGGGGTTGCACACAGGTAAATGATAAGTATTTACTAATTAGTAAGCAAATTCAGACTTAGCTGCTAGGGTAAATATTAATCATGATTGAAAGTGATTTAAGCAATAATAATGGATAGCACTGGAAGAATACACTGCAAATACACTCCCAGCAAGACCATATATGGAGAACAATGTGATATAAGTCTATTGTATTAATTGAAAATAAATGATTCTACTTTTGTAAACACAAGAATTTGTTTGGTATTACAAATGAGTTCGACCAATATGTAACTAGCCTTTTTAAAATAACTCTGATAGGATGGAGGTTTCTGCCTGACCACATCTACATACAAACAACCTGTAAAACGTCTTTTTAGCATGACAAAGATAAAAATTGGGATTTACTGTATAAAATAAACTAATAAAGAAATGATAATCATGAAAAAGAGAGTGGTGGTTAACGCTTTTGCCTCACAGCAAGAAAGTTTGCATGTTCTCCCTGTGCCTGTGTGGGTTCTCTGTCCAGGTACTCCGGCTTCCTCCCACAGTCCAAAGACATGCAGGTTAGGTTAAATGGCAACTCTAAATTGTTTGTATCTATCTGTCAGCCATGTGGATAGACTGGTTACCTATCCAGGGTGTACCCCGCCTCTCACCCAATAGCAGCCGTGGACATTGGATAAGTGGTTTATATAATGGAAGGATGGAATATCAGCACTGGTGTTTGATACCCCACATGATGCTGTAGTATCACACTTGGTCTAGTAGAATCTAAAAAAAACACTTACTCCAGAGCTGTGATCTGATCCTGGACATCAACAGTTCCTAGTCTCTGGTGAACCTCGTGCAGGATCCTCTGCCCCTGGAAGCCGCTGCCCCGGCCATCAACACGAGCCACAATTACTTTGTCTGAGCTGACCAGGACAGAGTCCCAGCTGAGAGAGAAGCGGTCACTCACTGCCTGACCACCAGGGGCACTGTCACTGTGAAAAGGCAGAATATGCTAATTAACATAAATGCTCAAAGATTTTATTTTTTTTAATTCTAGATATATTTATTACATTGACATAATACTAATTAAAATTTTGAAACAATGTTTAAAGCCTTTTGATCAATTACAAACATACAAATTAAGTAAGATTTTTAGACTATAAATCTGTATTAATTTAGCTAAATTCTATAAATTTCTAAATAAGACAATACAGTAAGTATGGATAAAAAAGTGCTTCTACAAATAGAGAGTGCATTTGAAAATGAAATTACATACAGAACCAGTAAAAGTGGATACTCCTTTGTTTCATCCAAATCTACTGGGACAATCAACTCAAGACGAAGTGCTGCAAAACAAGTCAACAAGAGAATTTCATGATTTTACACATCATGGAATTTGACCTCAAGACTAATCTTTTGTGCTACACATGATTCTAATTCACGGTCAATGAATAGTACATTTCATGTACATAGCATTATAGAAAGTCAAAGACATCTAGAGTTAAAAATGCTTCACCCAAAAGGCCTTACTAAAAGTTTTTTTTAAACCTATGTGAGTGACTCACAGTGATAATGTGATGTGAGAGTTGTTGAAATGAGGAGACAGTCATAGGATCATTGTTAGAGGTGTTAACTGGTGTGAACCAGTGGGGCAAAGATGTCAGGACAGCACTGGCGGTAGAGGATAAGTGAGGATATCACTCATCGACCCCATAAAGAATTTGAGAACTGAAGATGAAGCCTTTTAAATGAGTGTTAAAATGTCTTCAAGGCTACACTGCCAAGTTTGGTTGCCTTTGAGTACTACTGTACGTGTGCTATGACCTCTGAAAGATATTAGAATTGACAGGCTCCATGAAAATCCCTCAACGCCCAAAAATAAACTTGAAACAAACACAGTGGTTCATGTGAAAAATAAGCATGTGATTCAGTTTGTGTTGAGCTCTTGATGACAGGGTTCCCATGTGACTTGCTTGACTGAAACCAGTCACTGTAATCTGGGTAGGGGATTAGTGAAACCTGATTTCCAGCTATATTTATACTAAAGAAGAGTAACTTCACCATCTACATACATATGTCAGGGTTTTTCTATCTTTTACTCCTTCTTGGCTCTTACATGTCCATTCATGGATTGCGTGTATGGTGTTTGTTTAGATTCATGAACTGTTAACATCTTTCGCAGGACAGGAGATTATCAATATATGCTGAAAACTGCAGCTTGCATGTTGCAATTTTGACAAAACAGGCCGTGGTTACTGTGAAACAAAAGGTATGTAACGGGTTGTGTTGGTGGATGTAAAGCACTTCATGTAGAGTTCATGAGCACCTGACTTTAAAACACTAGAGAGAAATTTAGTTTCAACCAGCTTTGTATCATTACAGTGTTTGTAGTGTATGTAAATGAAAAATCTTTACTTTCCCTCCATGTTGCCTCCACCTAGAGCACCCCTGTCATTTGCCATCCTGCAGACCATTACCAGCTTCAAGGTTGTTGTTCGAACTACAAACTGTGCTTCTATATTATTTAGTTATTCATTTTTAAATTTTTTTTTTTTTTTTTTTGGTAGTTTGAACAACAGCATTTGAGCTGGCAAAAGCTGACAAATGAGCTGGGAGCTCTGGGTGCAGGCAACATGGAGAGAAAGTGAGCACTGAGCATATTGCAGAGAATGTAATGTTACAAAGTTAGTTAAAAATTGGCAAAGTCACTCTTTAGCAACTCTGGACAGACACAGTGGAACCCTGGTTTTTGGCATGCATATAAATGTGCTGTATTTTAAAGGTTACACAGTTGCATTCTAACCTTAATTTGGTTCCTAAACCTCCTGATCACTACTCACTGTCATATGGACATTTTCTAAGCTTCTATAAAAAGGGTGGTTTTTGTAAATACAGCAATAGTTGAGGGAATAATATGACAGGTTAGAGAACAACAAATCATCATCACAAACTATATTAAAACATTCTGAACATAGTTAGAGATGATTTCAGTGTCATACCAAAGTTGTTGATTTGTACAGTTCTTCTTTCCCACTTGGGTATCGTCCTGTTTAGCAGTACATGTTTAACTTACCCGTGTTCCTCTCAAAGTCCCTGTGCTCTGGTAAATGATGACATAACACGAAGTATCTTTTAATTGAGAGAATTTTAGCTTGGATTTACATCACTGCAGTGGCATCAAGAAACTGTTATATATCATGTTGCCAAATCAAGGTCAAACATGGCGTGATATGATAAGAGGATTAATCACTATGATTGTTTATCTACTGCAGAGTCTGATCTTTGCTCTAGTGCCTCTGTCATGCACTCCAACAACATTCAAACATAACACCCTAATCTTAATGTTACCGTCTCCACTTTTTTAAACTTCTGTTGAGTGAATGGTGTCTTAATGACCTAATTTTAATGACTTAATCTCCCAAGCATTTGATCGATTAATGAACTTCTAAGATGCTGAGAAGACTCACACTCAAACATAACGAATAAACATACCTATGATGCAACCGGTGAAAAGTCTAAGTAAATTGGTTCAAGTTTGCACTGTCAAGTTACTTACTGTTCATATCATTTGGTTTTGTGAAAATGATCTGGGAGCATTCAGGACCTGGGGGAAAAGCAGTTTGGGTCACAATTATAACTTTATGGCGTATTTTATTCTCTGGGCTAAAAATGTTTGTATTTGTCTGATTTTAGCTTGGATGCTTTTACATAGGCCTGCAAAAGCTCATTGCAGTAGCCTAGCCTTTTAGAAGATGAAGGCAGGATTATTTTATAACCTTATGTGTTGTTCCTCTAATGTGGTAAGTTTCTATTTGTGAGACCTCTGCATCCATTTATAAATACATCTGATGCTTTAACACAACTCAACAATATGGAGGATCAAAGACTGAGACTCTAGGCTTCAAGATAGTATTAAACTGCAGAGATCATCACATGGTGGTAAATATTTTTGGACTCCAGGTGAGAAAGCAACTGAGCACGTGCAGAATACATCATTTTAGAACCTGCTGTGATCGCGAGGCCTTACCTCTACAGTTGAGAACAACATGTTGGTAGCTGAGACTTGGGGCGGCGTCATAAAATGAGTGCACTTTGATTTGAAGGGCAAGTGAGACATTTATTGAATGGATCTACAGTGGAGACCTGTTTGAGAAGAGCAACACAGATGTCAGCAGGCAACAAAAGTTGTTTCAGAGATATATTAAAAAATAAAATGTGCCAAAGTAAAAAGCAGTCATGGTCATCAATATTTATCAACACTCAGACAGATTATAGTATAGTATAGTATATTAAGTTACTTATGAACCTGCACTGATATGCCATTATATGTTGCTATTTTGGTCAGAATACATAATAAAACATTTTGTTCTCATTAGATACATAAGAATGAACACTGAAAATAGAGAGGTTTATAAGAATAATTTGGAAGTTAAAGTAAGTGAAAACAAAAATAAATATGATTCATGAGATTATTATTTTAACTTAGCACAATACTGGACACAGGGCAAACAGCAGAGCCTCTTTGAGGCACAGTATCAAAATCTGCTCACCAGAACCTCAGCTCACATCTTAAAGTTTGATTTTAAACATCAAAGTCCACAGTTTACAGGTCTTAGGGATACTGCATATGTAAAAAAAGTTGTATAAAGGCTTTGTGCTCGGAGGGAGCTGCAGGAAGAGCACTTTGAAAATGTAGAATATCTTGTGGTGTGGACAAGAAGTGAGCTTAACCTGCGGTCCTCTGTAGCCTGCCCCTTATCTCTGTTTGAGGCCAGTAGACGCAAGGTTATGACAAGGAAAAAAAGACAATATCCTTGCTTCTGCTGCATCAATGTTCGTCTTTTGTCCTGTCCATCATGAATCTGACAATGTTATAGCTGTTATGTCACATTATGACACGTTATTTTAATCACACAAAACTAAAGTAAAAAACAATATTAATGAGTTTTAAAGAGAAGTTATATGCTGCATTAATTCTTGTGGGTATTGACCTTTAGAGTCTTATGCCGTGGGGACCAGGAACCAGCAACAGAGATGTTAGGTAATTATGGCTCAGGCCAGGCCACAACTTTTGTGTGAATTAAATAAATGAGCTGTGAATTTTTTGTGATCTTTGGATGGAACCAACTCAGCTCTTTAACCCTTGTTTCAGTCTTTATGCTAAACTAAAGCTAAAGCTAAGCTAACTAACAAGTCTTGGCATGACAGTAAATAAATCTATAGTCTATAATAAATCTATAAGTTACCTGTACAATTGCGCTGTGTTGAACTTCCTCTGTGCCAGGAAATAACTGAAAATTATAAGGTTAACATGTTATCCACAGTTCTTATTGCTTTATATGTATGTATATATATATGTATCATATTGTATGGTGTCAGTAAACATCATACTTACACTGAGTTGGTGCTCTCATCATAGGCCAGAATTTGAGTTACTGGCTTCCTGAGGTCAGGTGGCGGAGGTTGACCTCTTGACCCGATGATTTCAGTGTCATACCAAAGTTGTTGATTTGTACAGTTCTTCTTTCCCACTTGGGTATCGTCCTGTTTAGCAGTACATGTTTTAACACCGTGTTCCTCTCAAGAGTCCTGTGCTCTGGTAAATGACATAGCACGAGAAGTATCTTTTAATTAAGAGAAATTTCAAACTTGGATTTACATCACCCTGCAGTGGCATCAAGAAACTGTTATATATCATATTTGCCAAATCAAAGTCAAACATGACGTGATATGATAAGAGAGGATTAATCACTATGATTGTTTATCTACTGCAGAGTCCCCTGATGCTGCTCTGAGTGCCTCTGTCATGCACTCAACAACATTTCAAGCACTTAACACCCTAATCTTAATCTTCTACATCCTCACTTTTTTTTTTAAACTTCTGTTGATGAATGGTGTCTTAATGACCTAATTTTAATGACTTAATCTCCAAACGGTAGTTGATCGATTAATGAACTTCTAAGATGCTGAGGGAAGACTCACACTCAAACATAACGAATAAACATACCTGATGCAACCGAGTGAAAGAGTCTAAGTAGCAAATTGGTTCAAGTTTGCCACTGTCAGGGTACTTACTGTTCATATCATTTAGTTTGTGAAGAGTAGTCTGGGGTATTCCAGGACCTGGGGGGAAAAATAGTTTGGGTCACACAGTGCAACTTTATGGCGTATTTTATTCTCTGGGCTAAAATGTTTTAATATTTGTCTGATTTTAGCTTGGATGCTTTTTTACATAGGCCTGCAAAAAGCTCATTGCAGTAGCCTAGCCTTTTAGAGATGAAGGCAGGGATTATTTTTATATTGCTTATGTGTTGTTTGTATTCTCTAATGTGGTAAGTTTCTATTTGTCTTGAGACCTCTTGCATCCATTTATAAATACATCTGATGCTTTGACACAGCTCAACAAATATGGAGGATCAAGACTGAGACCTCACAAACTGAATATTATTAAACTGCAAGGATCATCACATGGTGAAATGATATTTTGGACTCCAGGGTGAGAAAGCAACTGAGCACGTGCAGAATACATCATTTTAGGGGAACCTGCTGTGTTGGTCATGAGGCCTTACCTCTACAGTTGAGAACAACATGTTGGTAGCTGGGGCTCAGGACGGCGTCATAGTAGGTGCACTTTGATTTGAAGAGGGAGCAAGTGAGACATTCTTTATTGAATGGATCTACAGTGGAGACCCTGTTTGAGAAGAGCAACACAGATGTCAGCAGGCAACAAAAGTTGTTTTCAGAGATATAGTAAAAATAAAATGTGCCAAAGTAAAAGCAGTCATGGTCATCAATATTTATCAACACTATAGTTCAGATTATAGTATAGTATAGTATATTAAGTTACTTGTAAGACATACTGATATGCCATTATATGTTGCTATTTTGGTCCAGAATACATAATAAAAACATTTTGTTCTCCATTATAGATACATAAGAATGAACACTGAAAATAGAAGGTTTTATAAGAATAATTTGGAAGTTAAGAGTAGGAGGAATAGTAAAGAAAACAAAAATAAATATGATTCATGAGATTATTATTTTAGCTTAGCACAAATACTGGACACAGGGGCAAACAGCAGGCCTCTTTGAAGGCACAGTATCAAAATCTGCTCACCAGAACCTCGAAAGCTCACATCTTAAAGTTTGATTTTAAACATCAAAAGTCCACAGTTTACAGGTCTTAGGGATACTACTGCATATGTAAAAAAAAAAAAAAAAAAAGTTGTATAAAGGCTTTTGTGTCTCCAGAGGGAGCTGCAGGAAGGCACTTTGAAAATGTAGAATATCTTGTGGTGTGGACAAAGAAGTGAGCTTAACAGTCCTCTGTAGCCTGCCCCTTATCTCTGTTTGAGGCCAGTGGGCACCAGGTTATGACAAGGAAAAAAGACAATATCCTTGCTTCTGCTGCATCAATGTTCGTCTTTTGTCCTGTCCATCATGAGTCTGACAATGTTATAGCTGTTATGTCACATTATGACACGTTATTTTAATCCACACACAAAACTAAAAGTAAAAATAATGTGGGTTTAAGGGGGGTTATATGCTGCATTAATTCTTGGCCAGGTACAGTGACCTTTTAGAGTCTTATCACCGTGAAGGGACCAGGAACCAGCAGAGATGTTCGGTAATTATGGCTCCAGGCCAAGAGCCACAACTTTTTTGTATGAATTAAATAAATGAGCTGTAAGATTTTTTTTGTGATCTTTGGATGGAGCCAACTCAGCTCTTTGCCCTTGTTTCCAGTCTTTATGCTAAACTAAGCTAAGCTAAGCTAACTAACAAGTCTTGGCATGACAGTAAATAAATCTATAGTCTATAATAAATCTATAAGTTACCTGTACAATTGCCGCTGTGTTGAGCCTTCCTCTGTACTTAGGAAATAACTGAAAATTATAAGGTTAACATGTTATCCCACAGTTCTTATTGCTTTATATGTATGTATATATATATGTATCATATTGTATGGTGTCAGTAACTCATACTTACACTGAGTTGGTGCTCTCATCATAGGCCAGAATTTGAGTTACTTCCCAGCTTCCTGAGGTCAGGTGGCGGAGGTTGACCTCTTGACCCTCAGACTGAGCAGCAAAAGAATGAAAACAACACAGCAGAGCAGAGAAGTTATGTTAACATGACCTCACATGCCCTCCATGGTCTTAACAGGGTGCACTAGTGTTGACTTTTTTTTTTCTTTCTTTTTTTTTTTTACCTAGCCCTGACTTTGAATCTAAAACTTTTGTTCCACTTATTATCTCTAAAGAAACTGAATTAATCTGGCACATAACCCAGTTCATCTATGGTACAACACTCTCCTCAATTTATTCAAGTGAATTTATTCTTAAATCTCCAGTGTTTCAGGAAATAGAGTTAAGATATTATTTAAAATGATGAGACTTCCAAATGGAATCATATGAGCAGTATGAATAATTGGAAGGCCCTCACTGTAAGCAGGACAGATAAGGTAAGAGAAAGAAAAAAGTACACAGACACAAGAACTTTCACTTAAACAGTGAAAGCAACCAACTGAATGTATTCATTTTATCAGAAGTTTTCAATAGTTTTACTTGGTTGGAGATCATGGTGATATGGTTGAAAGTCCCACGGCTGCCATGTTTTAGGGGAATAGAGATGAAGAATGTTGTGCAATCTTTTGAAAATACTGGCTCCTCATTCTGGGAAATGAGACAAACAACAAACATATTGCACGTTTAGACATTTTCACACTTCCATAAATTCTTTTTGCCATGTAGACCACTGTAAGGTATGTGCACTGATGATAGTGGGAGGTTATTGGAGGCATTTCTCATGGCTAATACTTTCCAGTTAAGTTCAAATGGGCACCAGAATGTTCTCTAGCATAGCTGGTCAACCAAAATTGCCTATTTCATAAGTATTTTCACTGTAGTGTAAACAAGCCTTTACAAATAAAATGTATGATATTTTAGCAAGAAGCCTCCATTTTGTTGTTGTTTACTGTCAAAGCAAACTCAAAACGTTATCCATGTTTTTGTTTGGATAAATTCAGTATAATGTTAAAAAAATAAAAATACAAAAAAAAAAAAAAAAGACTAAGGCAAACATTGTTCATTTTCACTGAGTATATTGTATTAAGTCACACTACACATTTAAATTGGCCAGAAACTGCAACTTTTACGCTCACCCCGGACCTGTTAACCGGCCATGATGCTCATACTGAATGAAAGCATGTAATTTCAAGTCACTTATCGCCATTGACAATTCTAATAAAGTTTACTCAAACAAAATAGCTGCATTATGAACAATTTTGGCAAAAAGAGAGAAAGGCTGTGTATCACAGGAGTCTGCTGTACACTTTTACACACAACATGTAATAATTTTCACTATAGTACAGTATACATATAATGGATCCTTTTTATAGAAAATGACCAGTATTACCTAAAAATCAAACTGATCTTTTGAGAAAAAAAAATGAAGCCACCTGGAGTGAAACACTCACCTGACGATCAAGCCACTTGTCTGATGTCATCACATGTTTCTGAATTGGAGAGATCAAGTCAGTCCACAAAACATCTGTATATTCATTGGAGATTTTCGAGGATTAAAGTATTATCAGTATAAAGTCTCTTACCTTTGTGCAGTCACCTGTCGTGACATCACACAGTGAAAGAATTGACATATTTTGAGCTCGGCTCAGCCAACGCACACTGAGCCTCTCCCTCTCCCATTTCACCATGGTGATATAGTACTCACTAGTAAAAACAGAGATGGAAAACAGTGAGCAAATATCATTAAGATATTATTATTATTATTGTTGGAATTTTGTTTACAGTGCACCTCTTTTCAAAACTGTCAGGGGGTCTCAGTTCAGTTGTTAGGGAGCTGCCATCTAGAATGACGACAAAGAGTCTGACAGTTGGATTGATTTGACCCATCTGTAGAAAAAAACAACACAAATGTATAATTACATTCTCAGGCCTAATCGAATCTGCTGTAATATCCAAGATGCATTGCATGCCCTGTAGAAATAACAATGAGCACTGAGCAACACGCTGCACTTGTTTTCTATTTTTATATGCTGTCATACTGAACAATCCCAGTAGGACTTTAACAAAGAATATAATGAGAATTTGAAACAAGTAGAGAACAAGCTGTGTTGCTGTGTACTGTGCAGGCCCTGGGGCAAGTCAGCCGTTTTCCTCCGCTTAAGCCTCCCTCAAAAATAGAGCTCATTAGTCTGCATGACAAGGGAAATCTTAGACAGACAGAGTAACCTATCAGAAAGATGACAGTTTCTATCCTGCACTTATGTTTACTTATTTTTATTGGTTATTATTCATGTCTTCTCCAATCCTTCACTTTCTACTCTTTCGGAGGTATAATAGCTTCTTGGAATAACTGCTCTGTTCTGCTGATGACATTTGCCTCACATTACATTACAAGTAAGTAATCTGATGGCTTAATCACATTCGAAACTTGCTAATGTAAAATGGGGAATAAGTCAGTAATCATTCTTTCCTTGCTTTCTAATACAGTATCACTACTACTTCTGTATAGTACATATCCAGTATAGTACAATGTATGGTGTACAAATATATATCACTTGTTCAGTCAGATATATTTCTATAGCCCAACATCACAAATCACAAATTTGCCTCCCTATCACATTAGTATTATAGCTATTGTGGCAGAAGGAGATGAGTTAAACAGCTCTTGTTACATGCACATGCAATTCAACTTTTTGAGTGATTACGCAGAAAGTTTGTCAGCACAGTCTGAGAAAATGGTCCACAGCAGCGATGACATCATCATCGCCGTCAAAATGATGACCACTGGGCTCTTTCTTCGTCTTGGGAAAGAGGCAGTAGTCAGAGGGGCCAAATAAGGTGGGTGTCGGATGAGTTCAACTCATCAGTGCCGACTTGAATATTTCACTCACATAAAACAAAAATAAAGCAAAATTTATTAACTGCAAACCTTCTTCATAATCACTCATGGAGGTGAACTGCTTGTGCATGTCCCATTCAAAGTGTATGTTCATTTCATGTTATTAGAATTATGAATTACAAATTATGTGGTTGGGCTACACATATAACCACTGGTAACCATTGTATAGATGACACATGACTTCTGATTAGCCACAACACAGAAATGAAAATAAAATAAATAAATTCTAGAATTCTAGACACAGTAGATGATATCGACTTATCATACACTGTCACTTCATTGCCAGTCTACTGATTTCAACAACGAGATAAAATGAAATACTTGCAGCAATGAAAGAATAATGCTTAAAACTTGAATAAAGCATCTTAATCACTTTCCAACCAGTAGTTTAATTAAATTGAAAATGCTGTTATATAAACAGCACTACACTTTTTACTCATTTATTTAGGCCTATATCATCATTGTACTACTTGAATAAAACAACACAACATATTTCTCTGGCTCCAGATGTGAGGGGTCGTGTGTTGTGCCACTCTGCACCATACAGACAACAACATTTCCATTGTTTCGAGCTGTTGCAGGTCAGGTCTTACCTACTGCTTTGAACTTGTTTTTTCACTTGTGCAATTAAAATAGGGCCTTTAGTCTTGTTACTTGCAAATATCTACATAATGTGGTGCTGGCCTAAAAATAGGCAATAACTGGGTATTTTTCAAGCACAGGCACATGATACCCATAAAACAGCACTCTCTAGGGTTTGCTTTTTACTATGTATGTCACTCACAGAGGAGATACCTACACAAATGTATCCTCAAGTGACTGAAGCAGCATATGACTGTCGAAGTGCTATACAGCATCAGTGTTCTCATAGACAAAAGGAAGGAGAAGCCAATTAACTCTCTCCTTTATTATGTCTAACAGTATTACTACACTGACCCCACTCAAAGATATAAGCAACAGAATGATGTGTGTGTGTGTGTTTTTACACACTGTGTGGGTAAGGCTATGATCAAGCACAGTGCCTCATTAATTTGAATTCTTCCCATGAAACCCCCCCCCCCCCCAATCTGTGGGTCTGAAACAACAAATGAGATTGCCCTCTACCTTATGACCCCATTCCACCACTTTTCCACAACCCATCTCCCATCAAAGGGTCATTTGATATGCTATGCTTCCACATCAAGGGATGGGAGGAGTGTTAACATGCCTTACTAAAGCATATTGCATTCCTTTCCCTTCCAAGAGCCACAGATCCCTACAACCCTTCCCTCTTCAAAGGGAGCAAGTCTGCGTTAACATGAATTAAACAAGAAAAGGATTCACCAACCTTTATGGATAAGCTAAAGCAGAGAGAGCATGCAGTTGTATTATTCATAGCACTGATTTGATACAATGAAGCCGCAATAAAGGGAGCTACATAGGTTGTAGTACTGTCAGATTGTAAGGGCTGTTGTATAGTATCAAGTAAGCTAAAGTATGTTGAGAGCGGTTAGATTTCAACTGGATCTAATTTTTTCTAGCGCTGCTCTACTGATACAGTAATCAGAGAAAGCTTGGGCTGACTACTTTGAGTACCTTTGGGTAAGGGTATTCCTTCCCTCTGGGGTAGAGAGATCCTGTGAAGCGAGGCAGGAGCATGTTAGGGACCAGGGAGTCATTGATGGTGAGGTAGGCCAGTCTGGAACCATCAGGTGACCACCAGTGGGTCGCTTGAGTATGTAACACCTCTTCTGGAAAGCCAGGAAAAGACAAATCAGACAATCTGAGCCATGGAGAGTAGAACTTGGGCCTGTTTCATCGTTAATCCAAGACAAAAGTTACAAAGGAGATGATCCTGCAGGTCTTGTTAGCCATTATTGTGACCAACACATTAAACCATATTAGAGAAAGGGCTACAATTTACTGATTGAAAAGCAAGTCTCTGTACACCTGCACCACTTCATTTCACAGAAAAGAAATCAGAATTATTATTCCCTTATTATCTACAGACATTGGCTGACAGGCTGACGACTGCTTACTTTAAAGTAAGGAGATCAAAAGGTTTCATTGCTGCTGATCTTTGATCTTTTCCTATTCTGTCTGATACAGACTGTTTCTCTAATGTGTTTTAACATGTTGGTCAAAATAATATTTGTTCTTTTTTGGTGAAGATCGCCTTTCTTAATTGTGATCTTTATACATGTATAATTTTTATATCAGAAATGATTTTGCATGCTTTCTGCAGATGAGGTCTTACCCTCATACAGCCAGTCTGCAATGCCATTGAAGATGATCCCCTCCTGTCCAGAAGATGTGAGCCTCCAGGAGCTGCTCTGAACATCCGTTTGGTAGTAAATGTTGTTTTCAAATATGTATATCTGTGGGATAGAGAGAAAATGTCGCTTTTAATTTAATAACTAAACCAAAAACAAAACAAAATAAAAATTGTGACAAGTACTGAATTATAGTCTGTTTTACTAATTTATTTAGACACATAACCATGCAGTACAAAATACGCCTGCACATATTTCTGCACAAAGAAAAATGCTATGCAGAGGGACCATGCAAGAGAAACAGAAAGATGATTTTAACTTGTTTTAATGTTGTTTTTTTTACTTGGTTTGATTCATTTAATCAGAAATATAATACATTTTTCCCCCCAAGAATTGGAGGACAGAGAGAACCTGGTGATGTGATCACACAGAGAAAACATGTTCACTGATAAAAACATATTCAGAGAGCAGCTCATCTCTAGTGATCACAAGGACAAATATGCAGGGAGAGCTTGTGAGTAATGAACACTACTTTGTCATTAGCACCGTGACACACTGCTGCAGGGCTTCCGGGAGAACAGACTCCTCTGAGGAAGGTATAAATACTGAGGAAACCAGATAAATATGCTATCAAATGGTTAATTACTTTCCTTGTCTGCACTGGAGAAAATAATGGACTGATTATTCAGCGCATAACACTCCGCGTTGGAGGCATTACTCACACAGAGAGCTTTGGTCACCCAGCAAGATGTCTTCCAGCAACAGCTTGATTAGTGTTAACTGTTGCTGGTTTCTCTTCAAAATAACTGTTTAGTTTAATTAATTTTACACAAAACATCAAATAAGACATGAAATTTAACATTGATTCTCACCTTCCTGCTTGCTGCAAGGCTATTTCATTTCAGCTTATGAGAATTTAAATTAAATCCAAACTGCAGGTGTTTCAGGCCGCAACTACATTTATTGTCATTGTGGATTAATCTGCTAATTACTTTCGTGATTAATCAATGAATTGTTTGGTCTATAAAAATGTATTATTTTGTCAAACCAGCAGTCTGAAACCCAAAGATATTAAAATCACTATCTCACAAAACAGAAAAATGCAGCTAATCATCACAGCATATAACTTCTGAGTGACACACAGCCAGGCCATTCACGCGTAATACATCGGAGCCTACTGTAACTTGGTAAAACTGTATATGCAAATGGAGATGGCCACTACTGAGGAAATGTTAAGCAGTCAGCGCTGAAATGAGCTAAAGAGATGGTCAAATTCTGACTAAAATGCTCAGGTATTTCAGATAAAAAATAAACTGTACCCACTGATGTCTAATATTACTATCATTGGGAAGGTTGTGCAATGATATATTGACTTCCTGACATTTGATGGCATGACCACTTGGTGCTGTGTTAAGGCTTGGATGGTGAGTTTGGGTGGGATCTGCTGGGGACATAGCTGACAGTGGTGATGGTATAGTTGTTACAGCACAACCTAGAGAATCTACACCTGGTTTATAATAAAAAAAAGTGGAAATCTAATTTTCTAAATTATTAGACCTTTAAGTTGTATTGAGGTTATTATGTTGTTCTTTGATACCTTGAATAGTTAAGTGAAAACGCTTAAATAAAATCTTAAATCATAAAAAATAACCTTGCCTCCCTATCCTAACCATAACCTTTAATTTCAGGATTAAATTATCTATTACTGATATCGAGTGATTAATGAAGGATTCATCCCAACCCTTTTTGTTGTTTTTAGACTGAGTCACCTTTATTCGACCCTGTAAACTACTCACCATCTGTTGACCATGAACACCCCATGAGGCAAACTGAAGGACTGAGTCTGACACCTCTGGAGGATTCAGCTCCCGCACCTCTCTGATGCAAGGACAATGAAAAAGTACATATTACACATGAACCATTACACACCATCAGTTTTTAAATCTTAGTCCGGATACAATCACTGGCTTTAACTTTGACCATTGTGTGAATTCCATTTATTATTATCCAGTCTTCTTAAAACCTAAGCTGAATTTTTTGGTTTCTCACCTTGTATACAGGTTGTAGATCAGGTACGATGCTAAGAAAGAGTGCTGGTAGACCTAAAAGCCAATCAAAAGAAAAACAAGTTCAAAGTTGTGATGAACAGACCTTATCCCCCCCAATCCCATTAATGATAATAAGGACCTAAATAAGTAAGAAAGAAAGATTTAGATAATCATGACTAATTCATCATCATCAGCTCAACCAACCTAGTTTAACTTTAACTTCAGTTAGTTATTTCCTGCTTTTCCCAGTTCTTTTTCTGTCTTTCTGATACTTGTCCAGATTGAGGTTCTCTGTATTCAATTGGACAGTGATATCAATAGCACAGCATGGTTTTCCATTTTAGAGGAAGTGAGAGTGAAGTGGGAACAATGCTTTTCTGTGCTTTGTTTCAAATTACATAAAAGCTAGCAGCAAAAGTCTTACTTTTCACACAGTGCAGCTGACAAATCTGACAACTCAATCAGAAAGTATTATCCCAATAATTAAAAATAAAATAGCACATTGTGAACTAATATTTAAAAAGATTGGTTTAGCTTTTTTTTTTTTCAATAATTGTTCAGTTTTCACTCCCTGTAATGACAAGCTTATACTACAGTCACTTGTCTCTGCTGTCAATATATATATTACATACATACATGCCATATACAGCATATAGCAGCATCATTTACTGTGGCTTCAGAAATTATTCAGTCCCCTTCACTTTTTGCCACTTTATTGTGATAATATTGACATTTTTGCACATCAGTGCTTGTAGATTTTTTATTTTTTATTTATTTATTTATTTTTTTTGAAATTTATCAAAAATCCAAAACTTATATCTGTCATTTACAAAGGTAAACCCTTAATTCAGTACTTTGTAGAAGCCCCTTTGGTAGCAATTACAATTTCAAGTCTTCTTGTTTAAGTTCTACAAGCTTTGCACACCTGGATTTGGGTGCTTTATCCCATTCTTCCTGGCAGATCCTCTCAGGTTCTGTCAGATTAGAAGGAAGGACTCTGTGAACTGCTATCAACAGGTCTCTCCACAGATGTTCTGTCGGGTTTAAATCTGGACTTTGGCTCAAGAACAGTCAGAGCCTTGTCTTGAAGCCACGCCAGCATTGTCCTGGCTGTATGCATTGGGTCATTGTCATGCCGAAAGGTAAACCTGTGCCCCAGTCTAGGGCCATGTGCACTCTGGAGCAGGTTTTCTTCAAGGACTCCTCTGTATATTTGGCTGCATTCAGCCACTGAGAAGCATGGTGCTGCCACCATCACTTTTCACCATAGGGATGGTATTAGCCATCTCTGTGGAATGAGCAGGACTTAGTGTTCGCCAGATAATGTATAAAGTTAAAGGGCTCAGTTTCATTTTCATTGAGTTTTTTTCCTCATGCTCTCAAAGTATAATCAATGCCATTTGGCAAACTCATAGCAGGCAGTCATATGCCTTTTTACTCAAAGTGGCCATTCTAGTAAAAAAAAAAAAAAAGAGAGTGCTGCTGAGATGTTTGTCCTTCCAGCAGGTTCTCCATCTATTCTGAAGACTTCTGAGCTCTGTTAGAGTGACCATTGTATTCTCGGCCACCTCCCTGACCAAAACACCTCTTGCCCAGTCAGTCAGTGTGGTCAGACAGCCAACTCTGGGAAGCTACTTTTAAACTTTGTCCATTTCACAATTACTGATGCCACTGAGCTCCTGGGAACACTCAAAGCTTTAGAAATGGCTTTATATCCTTGCCCTGATCTAGGCCTCACCACAATTTTATCAAGGAGGCTTACAGAGAGTTCTTTGGGTTTCATGGCTTAGTCTTTGTGAATTGGTGTGAATTGTGGGAGCCTATGCTCACACGTCTCAGTGATAAGCAAACAGAATGTACATGTGGTGTACAGAATGTTCCATGTATGGTTTTTACTTTCTTTGAATGTCTGAAGTTTTACATATGTTTACTCCAGTCTTTGGGTTCATGTTTAGGTTAATAGCCTGAACGTAAATCTGTGAATGTAAATCTGTAAGTGTTAGTGATAAGTGTCTTCCCTCTTTGTTTTTTAGAAATGTAAAGTCCAGATGCTTCCTATAGATCATGAAGACAGCTAACATATATATACTGATGTTTAGGGCTGTTAGAGAGAGAGATCCATATTGGCTCAGACCCTCTCACAAGCTACCGCGGTGCTTGTCTTGATGCTGAACTTCTTTGTAATAAACTTTAATATACAAGAAAGACAGTGTCAGCGGAGATCTTCTCTTCATCATCTTCACATCATCACCATCGAATATACCACATACATGATGACAATTTGTGGCACAGCAAATGGTCTGAATAAGATAAGATAAGATAATCCTTTATTAGTCCCACAATGGGGAAATTTACAAATATACAATAGACAACCACACTTTGTCATTATGGGTTGATGGAGGAAAATGCCAGTTCTATCCATTTAAAATTAAATCTACAACCCAATAAAATGTGCAGAAAATGAAAGGGTCTGAAATTTGTTTAAAAGTGACTGCAACAACAAGAACCATGTTGATACTATATTTATGTAATGTTGTTGTGTCATACTTAACTAACTACACACTTAACCATTACACCTCCACAGTATGAAACAGTTCACCCATAACACCTCCATAGTATGGAGGTTGTGAGTGTACTATTCTTTTTGAGTTAATATTTTGACATTTTACAAAACACATAGACCAACACATTCTAACCCACCATGACCATTTTAACAGTAAAATGACCCGCTTGTCCCAGCTGCTGTGCAGTAGAAGTGATCTAATTGGCACTGCTGTGTAAACAGAAAGTTTCTCATATCCTGTCATGTTGGATTATACAACTGCTATAAAACTGTAAAATTGTATTTACTAAAATGTAAATGAAGCTTAGCGAAAGTTCGTCAGGAAGACTGTCTATCTGCACTTACCTGCTGAATCACAACTGTTTCCTGCTATCTCTAAGCCCCACCTACTAATTCGTTTTCATCCAATTACAACCTGACACACCCATCTAGAGCCAATCACCATCTATCCCTGATCAGAAGTTCCCTTACAGGAAGCCGTCCCAACCTCAGGCCTCATTCTCTCCTCCATGTCTCTTTCTCTCTGCGTCTTTCTAAACCCAACCGGTCAAGGCAGATGGCCGCCCACTCTGAGTCTGGTTCTGCTCGAGGTTTCTGCCTGTTGAAAAGAAGTTTTTCCTTGCCACTGTCGCCTAGTGCTTGCTCATAGTGGGAATTGTTGGGTCTCTCACGCAATAACATAAGAGTACAGTCTACGTGCTCTATACGAAAAGTGCCTTGAGATAACCTTGATCATGCCATATAAATACTTGACCTGACTAAGCCTTATTCACCATCACCGCCACCAGGTCTAGGCTCCGGGAGGGGGGTAGTTTCTTATATATTGGAAGCACCACTTAAAATCTGAATGCCTCCCATGGTGATCTACTTCCTGCCGGGGTCTAAGCACCAAAACTCTGTTTCTCCTGTGCACAATAAAATTCTGAATTCTAATCCAGATTCGTGCATGCTTTTGTCCCTCCTGATTGAAATACTGTTGCTGTGATGAATTAATAGTTACACTCACATAATTCAAACGCTCAAATGCACAACATAGTCAACAGAGCATGATTTCCTACACAATAATGAAGAATACCAATGTGGAGATGTTCTGTTTCCTTCCGTTAGCAGAGGCTATATTGGCTTTTTTTCACTGATTCAGTCTTTAGGTTGAGCTAGGCTAATTATATTTCAGACCTATCTTCCTAACTTACTGAATGCATAAAAGATTGATATTATGAGACAGCAAATGAGCATGTTTCCTAAAACGTCTGAATGTTCTTTTGGCTTCTATTTACCCCTGAACAGCATGACTGCGTATTTATATCCTTGTTTTTTTTTTTCTTCATGTAAAAATCAGCTGTTACAGACACCCGAATTGTGCCTCAATCAGCTTTTAGGTGTATAACTGTGGTTATGTTATTTGTCAGTTATTATCCAATGTTAATATGATTTTCATTCTGCAGTGCCACATAGTTACACAACTCAAAACTCATTTTTGAGCTTTCAATAATTTCGTGCAACAAAATGTCCAGAGAATATCCACTCACAAAGCTTTTGTTTTAGGATTCATTGAGATAATGGTTCAACAACTGCGTGCCTCTGCATGTGAGTGTTACAGTAAGCTCACCTTGGAGCAATATGATAAATACTGTAAAGCCATTTCATTCTCCTCAGCAAAAGATCAATTGTGCTGATCTACTCTGCAACTAGCCTTCACTCCTAATTTGGACAACTCCCTTCACTATACAAAAGAGAATTCTCCAGGAAGGAAAATGCAATTATATTGTAAGTTTACTGCTCTTGTTCTTTTCTTCCTTCAAAAACAACATCAACATCGTTCAGCAGATGCCCCTCCTAGCTGACAGCCATGTGATGACTCCTTGATAAGGCTGTCAGCAGTGGGTGACACTTGAGAGGGGAGGATGTTTGGTGATGTGGGGAGAGTAACAGACTGTTATAGATGGGAATGATGTGTTTGACTGTTGTACATGGCATTGCTCTCAGCAGATTGAGGTTACATGGCACTCGTAAATAATTCCGTGTTATTCCTTTGTTTTATACAGCTTAGAGTATCACTTCGATAGTGTTTGCAGCATACTCACGACTACAAGTGAGAAGCATTTTAAATTCAGATAATTGGTGTTCTTCTCACATTTGAGTCATCCTTATACTGTTACCATTGCCTTTCCAATATTGAGAAATGACTGTTGAGAGAAATACTGAGAATCTAGGATTATGATTTAAATACAAGCTTGATGAGTAAATGAATAAATGAATAAATACTATCCACTGGCCAGAACAGCTTCAATGTGTCTTGAGATTGACGCCATAACTCTCTGGAACTCTACTGGAGGGATGGAGCACCATACTTCCATAAGCCATTCCCTCATTTGGTGTTTTGATGGCCATAGCATATTATTCACATGCATTTTCAAATTCATCAAACCATTCACTGACCCCTTGTGCCCCGGATAGGAGTGTTGTCAACCTGGAAGAGACCATTCCCATTGCCCACTTGTTGAGAACATGGTGAGGGATGACTCATCTGACCATTTCACCTTTTCACACATCTCCGTAAACCAGTGGCTGTGGTTTTTACACCACTGAACTCTCAAATGTGCATTCGTCTTTGTAATTAGGGGTTATACAGGGCAGGATAATATCCCTCTCTATGTAGTTGTGGATGGACTGCTGACACAGTCTGATCATGACACAAACCCATCTGAAAAGTAATGGGAGGAAGCATCTTTGATTCAATGCCATAGATACAGAAATCAGGGATAAAGGGGAGGCTGATGTCTTTTCAAAATGCAACATAATCTTGACAACAAAGTTGAAGTTACCTGTTAGTTTGTCCCTCGTAAAGCAGTGAATGAATGATGTAACAACATCAACTCTACAGTGCAGTTTAGGATGAAGCAAAATGTGCTGCATTCAAATTCATTTAGAACAAATTATGATGAGGTACACAGCTCTTCCTACTGTGATATCAGAAACTGAGAAGAGTATTCATCCAAAAATTCTTTGATAAATTCTCAACTGCCCTAAACCACTCTGTAGGAGAAGTTTCATACCTATTACAATATTTGCTATAATGCAGGCAATTTGGTAGTAATACACCACTATTAAAACACAAGTCACTAATCAACAGTCAGAGGACCTTGTAGTTTTTTTATATAATTTTATATAATTTAATTTTTTATATAATGAGTTTATCACAGTGTGCTTTGCAGACGGATACAAGCTGTGACAAATTGTGATTGGTCTGTGAGTAGTTCTGAGATATATTGAGGCATTTTTAATTGGCCAAATAATGATTTGAAAGTAAGGAGTCTGGCTAAGAAGAATGTGGCTCATTTAATCTGTTTCTTTGATCTGTTTCCTGAATACTTTTGCAACTGATCTTTGGGTTAATTAGTGCTCTTTGCTTATTTTCACACCAGAACTTCGTTAGCATGCATTTTCTAATTATTAAAAAAGAATAGAAAGGAAGGATCTGTACAGCTGCAATACTCAACACCTCAGTAATTATTGAAGTGTTGTTAGAGTACTACTTGAAGTCATAAAAAATACCCTTTACAATGCGCTCAGAAGGCTGCTGACCATAAGAAAACAGAATAAGATGTATGGAAACCTTTGACACAGCAGTATAGTACAGGAGAGAGCGAGCATGATTATGATAAATTCACAAGACAACAGGAGACAGTGGTGCAGGGCCATGCCATTACTCTCCATAGATTATGGCTGTCACCTTGATGATGAACACATCTGCTATGTCCAACTCAGGAGGAGATAGCACCTTTAAAACTCTGCTGTCTCAATCCCATCAAGCACACAGAGCTCATTATCAAGCCTGCTTAGTTTGCAGATGCCAAGATGTTCCAGTGGCCATCAAATTATAGAATGGAACAGGGAGGAAGTCACAGTGTGATTTTCAACAAGCAATTTCACTGCTATTGGACTCAGGGACTGCAATTGGCTTCTGGTGTGATAAATGAACAGTGCTGCATTTGCTGTTCCTGTTCAAACAACTTGCATAAATGTCTCATGCAGTCTCTTCAGCAATCAAAGTCACAGCTGCCAGTCTCTTTTCTTACAGATACCACGGGGAACTGTGAAGCAAAGTGCTTGTGGTGTGCAGGTGCACTTTGTGGCTACAACTGAACTTAATTTTAATCACAAATTGTTCCTTTTCCTCTTTTGTTAACTGTATTGTGTAGTTGCATTTAGCGGTATGCAGTCAACATGGAACTGAAGCAAGGAGCTGAGGTCAGAGCTCAGGTAACTGAGGGAACAAAAATTAGAAAATTTCTCTTTTTCTTTGTTTTCCACTATTCAAACTATGTTCAGTGTGGGGTCAGTTTTCCTCTTGTAGCCACTTTGAGGGAGGCTGACTATGGTCCCATGGACCTTAAACTTTCTAATAATATATATGATATATGAGCAACTGTGGTGTGAAAGCATTGTTACTCATGTACATGCAGGGTGGCCCCTGATTAGCATTTGACAAAAAAAACAAAACAAAAAAACAACAACAACAACAACAAAAAAACAACTAGAAACTTGTAAATGTTGCATTCACAGTCAACTCATTTTATTTTCCTGCTGAGCAGAACAGTATATGTAGAATTTCAGCTGTTTTTTTTTCTAATCACAACTGAAACACTTTGTGATCTTTTAAAGTGCCTCTTTCACTTACAGATGGTGGCTAACAAATGCCCTCTCTATGCTGCAATGTTAATGAGTTTTCCAGGATTGTGTGCAGAGCCTGTTCTATCTTTAGATCCACATCTTAGAGGACACAGTCCCTTATCTCTGCTGCATGGCTGGATCACATATCGATGAGATTAACACAAAGGACAGAACGAGCTACTGATAGGCTTGATATAGGATTTGAGAATAGTGAATATTTTGTATAATATGTTCGACTACAGCTGCAGTGCTGGAATGAGCAGTCTTAAGATAATTATTTGCCAGTGCTTTTTTCACTGATTTGTAGATAGCTATGAACCATGAAAATCACAAGACAACAAGCAGCATCTTATTGCAAGGTTATCTATGTGGCCCTGTTTGCATTTCAAACAATGTCATTGAGAATCTGTCTTTGCTTCACTAAATTATTCAAACTCTGTAGGAAGAACATGGATGGAGATATAACACTTTACAATAACCCACACAGAAGTATAAGTAGTTAGTAAGGAGTGAGTGAGAAACAAATCAGGGACAAATCAAGAATGACCTGAAATAAATGAATCGTTAATGAGTACTTCCTGAATAATTTTGAATCAAGGACTATATAGTAGATAATGATGAGTCATTAGAGAACAGACTGGGAGCTACTATAGTAATGAGTCATTAGGTAATGATTAGTTCATAAGTATCTGTAAATCAGAATTAAAAAAACACTTTCTTCATAAGTTGTTCCTGATTAACTCTGAACCAGCCACTTAGCGGCACAAAGTAGTAACAACTCATTCCTTGCTAATTACTTAGCCCACCAGAGTTGAGCTCTGACACAGTACCATTCAGCTGTCAGGAGGCGGAACTCATCACACAGCAGCAGGCTCAGTATGTGTGATCCCAAATTGAGAGAAGCACTGCACACAGTTTATACACCTGGAACAACAGCCATAGCTTCATCAGTTATTTAAATCTTCTGTGTGGCAATGTAATCATGATACTAACGAACATGTGATTAAGACTGTGGAATATCATGGATAAGAGACACAATGCTGACCAGTGGTTTCATGTGGGAAACAGCTTTCCTACCCCAACCTCATCACTCTCCATACTATGTAACCTGGCTTCCTCCTTTACCTTTAATAATAAAAATAACCATGGGGTTGCAATAACCTGCTGTACAGATGACCCATGGGCTCGTTTTTTACAGGGCCGTCTTAAATGCAATAATACTTGCATTAGCAGCATTACTGCAAGCATGGAACTTCTCTAATCATTTAAATAAATAAAAAATAAGACAACAGTTGGTGACCCTTATAATGAAAACACAATTTAATGTACTAAACCTATAAGTTACTCTTGATATTGTAGGTGCCTCAGTGCAAAGAAGTCTGTTTTTGCACATGAACAGGAATTGTTTGGTGAACCATAAATTCAATTGGAAAAAAACAATAAATAAATGAAATAAAATCAAAATCAAAATGTTTCACCTAATGGTATCTGGCCTTTTCGATAGTTTCGAAAGATACTGAGTTTTTATCCAAATACCATCTCTGTAAATACAGCTAATTTACCCAGACTGAAAAATGCACTATTCATATTGGGAAAACATCCACAAACTTGAATCAGATGTGTTCGCCACCAGGTTGAATATTCACATTCAATACCTGCCCTAGTTCATCAGTTACAATAAGGCCAATGGGCAAAATTATAGATAAATAAATGAATGAATAAATAAATTAGGGCCTGATAGAAAACTATAATTAAATACCAAGTGTAGATGACAGCACAAAAACTTAAAGCAAATAATTATGTATCCCCTGATCAATCCACAATCCCTGCATATACATCCATGATCTTAAATTTTGAATCTGAGACAATTTCTAACACACATGACATGACATCAGAAAAATCAGACATTTCATAGATAATATTTCACAGCAATAATCACTATGAAACACATCAATAAATCTTGACCACTGCAGTATTTTTAGGTATGATAGCAGTGTGGCCCTGGGGTTGGAGCTATTGGTCTGTCGTTTGGGGACTTAATGCTTCAAGTAGCATTATTACTGGTTTGTAATGTACATTTCAAATCTTATAATAATCAACATATGATTCGTTGCAGCCATTTGAATTGTATCTGCCTGTAGAGAAAACATACAAAGAAGAAAATGATTCCGTTAGCAGAGTCTGCTCACAACAATGGAAAAGCTGAAATGGAGAAAATGTAAAGAGCTGTGGATCAGCAGTTGTGCAAAAGCTTATACAGAGCTGATTGTTCTGATAATCGTGACCGAGTGCATCTCCTCAACACACACAAACACTCCTTTATTCCATCCTCAGCACTCTGTAAACACCATGTGTGAAGCACACCTGGAGTGGCTGGGCAACAACACAAAGCTCTGTGTTTTGTAATATTGCCATTTTAGAACCAGACATGCTAGGACTGTATGGGGGCTCAGAGTGTCGATCCTCAACTAGGCCACCATTAGCAGTAGCATAGCAACCTTGTTTTGAGTGCTGTCAATGTGTAAAAAAAATAAATAAAAGTAATCCAAATCTGTAAAGCATACTGTAAGTCAATGATTTGGAGATGTGGAAATCTAGCCAGGAATTGAAGTTTAATGTTATCGTCATTATTTTTACTTCTGCCAAATTACTGCTATTAAAGGAATAATCTGTGGCAAGAAAATTTGTCCTTTGTGCCAAGGAGGCTGGGGTATCAGCATGATCTCTGTGTGTCAAACATACGATGCAATTAAGTGTAACTGCTAATGTATAAACACGATGTATCCCCCTGAGTTAGTCCAGCACCACCCTGTAACTGAACAAAGATCTTAATCTGGAGGTGATTGGTAGTGGTGTCAGTATTATGGACCATGTGGATTACAATTTTCATTTCATTTCACTATTTCATTTCATTGTGTTGCCCACTGAGAAATAGGACAACATCAACATACAAGAAATAGCCAAATGTTATTTTTCAAACTGGGAGGGTTTAAAGCTCTATGTAAGTTTTTGCTATCACCACATAGCCAACATTAACAGTTGTTTATTTAGCAGTTTATGTTGCAGGTTCAGCATCAGACTTCATTCCTATACTCACCAAGAGCTGTCTTCAGTTAGGGAAAGCAACACCAATGTTTTACTTATACATCCATCACACTCCCTCTACTGAAGTTAGCATGCTAACCAGTTAGACCTGGTGTGGCCCAACCAATCCATCTCATGACTTTTTTGATAATGACTCACTATAGCATTAAGACTGCCTTTAAGAAGTAGTGCCGCTCAAACAGTGTGTCATAGTCTCTTCTTTTGTTAATGCAATGATGAAGCTCTTGGCAAGTGACCGTCACCACCATCCCCAAGACACCACAATCTGCGGCAGAGAAATCTTGCATATAGCCCCTTTAAAATTGGCTCCAATGTTTAAGAGTTTCTAAGTGATAGTGATTGACTGGACACACAGGCAAGGGTGACTGCCGTAGCACCTTTTCAGGAGCATATTAAGTGGAAATACAAATATCAAGTGAAAAAATGAAGTTGACAGTACAATACTTTTACTCAGACCTGGGTAGTGTCTGCAGGTATTCCTTCTTGCAAAAAGCCTATACTATGATATTTATGATTGGTTAGATTAGTCTGCATGATTTAGTAAGTAAAAACTGCATTGAACAGATGGTATTGTGTTCATCTGCCATTCTTCTACTGACTGAACCCAAGAATGACATTTACCTTTTCTTTCACTGTGAATCATTCAATACTCCCCAAGGACTTAGAAATTCTCGAGGACTGGCCCTTAACAAGTAGTTTCACTTATTAGGAGGTGTTTGCAATTATTTGGTTTCCATTTTTCCAGTGATTTCACTCTTAGTTTTGGCAATCAAACATAATTTTGTGCACATATGGACACTCTTTTCAAGCACATACCTTCCAAAATCAAATACCAGCACACTGTTTCCCAGGTATTGCTTTTGATTCTGTCATGGTGTGCTTCATTGAAAACATCATTTGGAACAGATGTATGTGTTTTAGTTTAAGAAAGCTGTTTGTTGATGAAATGAAAGCAAGCCAAAGAAACAGCTTTGAATAGCTTGCTTTCCATAAAATTCAATAACAAAATGTTGTGCTTTGTAGTTCCTTCTAATATTTGTTTAAAACACTGGATGGTGCCTCAGTGGTTGCAATTGTTGCCAATTTAGCTTGTTTTAGCTTGTTGAGTAAAAACATTAGCTTATTTTTTGGAGAGTTTTGAGACAACAACCTCTCAACCAACAGAAGGCACAAAACTCTTCATTAAGTTTCTCACCTACAACTCACAAATCAGGCTCCTGTCAGTAATAGATGAATAGGACAGTGTATCTATGAGCTGAAATAATATAGGGTGGAAAGGCACTGATTACAAGCACTTTTGATCAAATAAACACCCATTTTATGATGACAAGCATAACTGAGATGTAGATTTTTGTCTCTGTTTTGATTTCCCTCTGGCCTTCAGCAATTGTATTGCTCATATTGTGATTTGTTTGGCATGGCCAGAAAGGCGAGACAGTTAAGTTTCATATAATACCCTACCTGACCTGCTTAGGATGAGTATAATTTGGACCCAGCCTGATTCAGGTCTCAGTCACTCAGTGCTGAGTGGACCTGTCGAAATCACAATTTGGACCAATTTGGACCAATAGTACAATGTTTTCCTTGCTGTGAGCATGTGCCTGAATTTGTTGAATTTGAATTGTAGTCTCCTGTACACCTGTCAAAACTGACTTATGAAGACTAATAATTAAATTCAGTTTCATTTATATAGTGCTGAATCACAACAAAAGTCATCTCAAGGCACTTTTCATGTAGAGCAGGTCTAGACCATACTCTTTAAAATATGGTATTTACACAGAAAGACCCAACAGATCCCACCATGAGCAAGCACTAGGTGACAGTGGCAAGGAAAAACTTCCTTTTAAGAGGCAGAACCCTCAAGCAGAACCAGACTCAACCAATTGGGTTGAGAAGGGGGGTGGGGGGGGTATAACAGTAGCTGTTCATATATTTAAAAGTATGGACATACAGTTATAAGAAGCAAGCCCTTTCCCTCTACATTGATGTCACAGTGATACTTTGTCAGAGGTCTAGAGGTCTTTATCACAATCATCGATGGTTAAACATATACATGGCCATGAAACTAGGTTCTTCCAGCAGAAACCTACAGAATATTTGTTACTGTAATTGCTTACCTTAATTATGGAAACAGGGTTTCCTATTCCTGAATTCTAAATTATCAGGCTGGTGCAGAAGGCCAGCAATAACACTATTACATTAGTGCATGTAAACATATTGTTATTCACAGTGGTTATGTAGAAAATGAATTCAAAATGCAAAACAATTAGGGAAAGTAAAAATAAACCTTCTTCATCAGGACATTCCCTGATAAAAGAAGGGAAATGTGTTTTTAATAAGACTATGGGCCCATCATCACAGACTACTGGATACTGTATATTTACTGATTATGTATCTTTCACCTTTGATACACAGGTTCAACATAAAGGCTTGTGAAGACACCACACGTAGGTTTTGCTTGGCAAGCATGTCTAAAAATAGCTAAGGTAAATAGACATTATGAAGACATTATGAATGTTTTATGAGCAGAAATGCTAGAGAAAACAAGTGCTTACCAGACTAACAAAGCATCAAGTGCATCAAGGTGCCGCAGCTCATCTCACAGCTCCCATAATGACAAGTTATGTAAATTATGCTATTCTGGGTCTTGGTACACAAAGTGGGTACATTATTACTTATGTTGACTAAAATTTGCACTATACTAGACACCCATTTTATATGAATACAAGTACCAAACCCAATGTTGAAAAAAAGGCATGGTGATGGCACAACACACTATGTGCAAAGGTGCCAAACTCTGTGATTATATTATAAATTATTATTTATTATATTTTGTGAGTTAAAGTGGTTACTTTTATGCATCTGTTTCTTCAGAAACATTTGGACATTTTAAAAGACTGTGAACAATAACCTGAGAAAATACAGACCACTAATGAAAACACTGTGATGTGATGTGATATTCTATTTTCAAATTTTCAGAAAATTCCACAAAAAGTCCAAAACCAACAATGAATATATCCTGCTAACAAATATTGTATGTGTATCCAAATCCTGATATAGAGCCACACTGTTGCACTGGGTGACATGTTGCTTAATCACCATAACCAAATACTGTACACTGTGGTAGTGCCATACCTTGCTGCTCTAAATGTTTCTGAAGCAGTGTTTACTTCTTTATGCTGTTTTTAAAAAAATGAAATTTACTAAAATACTTCACAAGCAATATAAAAGGTAGAAAATTTTATTGTTTTTATTTAGCAGTTCATTGATTGTACCTCCCTCGCCCACCATAAAAGGTGAGGGAAATACACATACAAAGGCCATAGTGAAACTAGGGACCCTAAGCGGTCATTAAAGCTGTGATGTTGACAACTCAAAGCATAAAACAAACAAACACACAAATAAAACATGCAGAGTTGCATAAGATTGTTGCATTTGCTAAAATGGAGGAACACCTAATCTAATACGAGAAAGACTTTTTTTGTGTATTTCCCTTCAAAATAACCACTGGGCTTCACCCATGTTAGAATGACTAAAAATAAATGGACTTATAAATAAGTGGAAATGACTGGAAACAGCTACTTGTGCACACCCAACACTGTGGGGGTTTGCTACAATACAGATATGACTGAGAATAAAAACAGCTTCATCCATTGAAACAGGGAGACTGAAATATTCTTTGAAAAACAGTGGACAGAACAGTTGCAAATCTTCATAGTGTAAAGGTTTGATAGCGTACCATGTTGGCAGTATGCAATTGTGAACTGTTCCTGTTTTATTCTCACAGATAAGAAATCTCACTTTCTCACTATCCATCATAATGGATTAGTTCATAAACTGTCAACCTCCATATTAACAGCCAACACCTGTTTCACAAAATGTACAATCAGATTATTAAGAGCTTCTCACCTGCTTGACATCATATGCTAGAAGAACAAAGTTCATATCTGGAGAAACTGCAAACTTTGAGGCCTTAAAAGTTGCCTGAAGGAAGAACAAGAAATGAATGAGATTTTTTTCTTTTTTTTCGTTCAACTTTCTAAAACCATGAATATGTCACAGATAAACACACATAACCATCTACTGTATGTCTTGAAGTAAGACTGAAAGCATTCCAACAACCGGAGATCAGCGTAAAAAGTTACAGTGACACTTGAGTTGACCTTAATGGGGGTCAGAATACTTACCGAGGGCAAACAAAATTCCTACAAATTATTGCTGTAATAATATTATTCTTATTCACAATTTTAAAAAAAACATGAGAAAGTTCAATTCATTGGCCTACTTACAAATGTTGTATTTTTCAGCAGCAGTTCCGTTTCATTGCTGTGTATGGAGATTTTCAAAACATCTCCATCCCAGCTCTGAAAGATGATTTCTTCCCCTAGGACAGAAACAGGCACACTATTGTAAGTATTGCAATTGTATTAAAATATGTACTTTGTTACAATTTCTAAAAATAAAATTAATTCCTAAAAATATTATTTAAAGGGGTTAAATCATTAAACCAGTTGACTTTGTGATTTGTGGCTATGAACGAAGAAACATTTTATTAGATATAGAGAGCATTTTAAATGTAAAACTCCATCATTAGATGATTATTTCTCAACCACCATAAGTGTGGACTGGGCAAACAAACTGAATCTGTTTTTTTAGCAGATTTGATACCGTGACCCCGGCTCACCCCCCCCACAGTCTCTTCTACTGCCTGCCTGCAGTCAGCACCTACTCTACTCTCTCTCCCTCCCCCTTCTTTCAGCCTCTCATCCTCCTGTGATGGCTCCTCCCACACCTCCTTCCCCGGCTCCCAGACTGACTGCACTAACCATTACAACATGCCCAACCTGCCACCTCCACACTGTGCATCACTACTGATCATGTTAGGAGACAGCTGAAGGGACTCCATTGTGGCAAGTCTGCAAGCCTGGTTTTTGTGAGCCCTGAGGTCCGCAAAGCCTGTGCCCCCCCAGCTAGAGTGGAGTGCTTCACCATGTTTTCAGCATGAGCCTGAGTCTTTAGAAGGTCCCCGTGCTGTGGAAGACGTCATGCCTCATTCCTGTGCTGAGGATGCTGCGTCCCAGTGGCTCCAAGGACTACAGACCCGTAGCACTGACGTCACACATCATGAAGACCCTGGAGAGACTCATCCTGGATCAGCTCTGGCCCGTGCTCAAACCACTATTGGACCCCCCTCCTGACTTGGCCTCCTGAGTTTGTTCAACACCATCAGGTCAGCTCTACTGGGTGAGAAACTGACAGTGATGCAGGTGGATGCCCCCTTGTGTCCTGGATTGTTGATTACCTGACTGGATGACCACAATAAGTGTGTCTGCAGCACTGTAGTGATCAGCAACACTGGGGCTCTGCAGGGGACTGTCGTCTCTCCCTTCCTCTTCACCCTGTTCACCATGCACTTCACCCACTGCACAGAGACCTGCCACCCTCAGACTCTGCCATAGTTGGAGATGGGGGGTCAGTGTTGACATTGTGAAGGAGTACGAGTACTTAGGGGTGTACTTGGACAATAAACTGGACTGGGCCAACAGCTCTGGCCCTACAGGAAGGGCTGTCTCTATTTTCTGAGGTGGTTGAGGTCCTTCAACATGCCTGCCAGACAATGCTGCAGATGTTTTATGAGTCTGTGGTGGCTAGTGCCATCCTCTATGCAGTTGTGTGCTGGGGCAGCAGACTGAGGGTGAAGGACGCCAACAGACTCAACAAGCTAATCCGCAAGGCCAGCCACATTGTGGGAGGGGAGCTGGAGACTCTGAGAGCAGCGTCAGAGAGGAGAATGTTGTCCAAGATAAGTACAATATTGGAAAACCCCGCTCACCCTCTCCATGACATGCTGGTCAGCCACAGAAGCGCATTCAGTCAAAGACTTATTCCCCCACGATGCACCACGAAGTGCCACAAGAAACCATTTCTGCCCATGGACATCAACCTTTTCAACTCCTGCCTCTGAGAATCAATCAGGCAATTTTTCTCTAAACAGTTTTTCTCCACCCAGGTGCAATAATCCACTATCCTGTACACAATCCACCTGTAATACATTGTAAATGGCATGTAAATATTAACTATGTACATATTGTTTATTAGTGATGGGGTATATTTAAAAAAAAAAATCTAATTTGAAGATGGGTGTTATATTATTATTTTATTATTATCCATTTTTAATTCTATTTTTTGATTTTCTATTTGTATATGTGAAATTACATTTTCTGGAAGACATAGCAATGTTACCATGGCAACTTCAGCTACATGGATTTATGGTTATGTATGTTCAAAGTTTGCGTTATTTGCATGGCCAGTCAATTTGCAAATAACAGAAATGGCCCAGTCCAATAAATAAATATATGGATACACACAGGCAACTAAAATACTTGGCTAATGTTGGAAAAGAACATCATACATTAACAGCAACAAAAGAAGCAACAATTGCCAGTCTGTGATGGAAGGTCTCCACCATGAAAGCTGATGCATTACACACCTGCCACAAATTTACTTTCCAAGGAGAGTACTACTTCCTTCATTGGCACTGAAAGTTTGGATGGAAACTCCGTGCTCCACAATTGTCCACTATGAACATTACTCCAAGGGATATTGGGTATCATTGATTACTCTACAAGAAAACAATTGTTCAAGCTAATCATGGGCAAACAGGATAAGTCAAATATTCTTGGGAGGGGGTTAAATAAATCCAACATTAAGTTGTCCTAGAGGAGACAAAGCAGTTGACAAGAGAGAAGAAACAACAACAACTCATTTAGGAGGATCTGTCTAAGAAAACTCAAAAGATTAAGCTTCAACTTTTAACAGTGGAAACAATGACAGAAGTGCCTGCAATAACTCTAGTCTAATCCCAAACGGACACTCCAGTCCAGGGAGGCCTGAATTCCATTAACGCATTTGACAGGTCTAAATCATTTCAAGGTCCCCATCTCATGTAAATGTCAACAAATAAGCTGTGAGGTATCAATCACCAGCAAGGGGCCTACAGACTAGTAAACACTCAAAACACTTTTAAGTATAATGGCAGGAAAATAGACGTGAAAGACAAAACCCTTACCCACAGTAAAACAAGCCACAGTCTTCATTGCATCTTTTATATGCTGTACATGTATCAAATCAATGGTTATATAAAAAGTTGTTTGGATTAATTAAAGTGCAGAAACCTAGTGAAAAATGGTCCATGTGAGTATGTTGTGTATTAGGAGCAGTGCTGGTTGTAGAGTCTGACAGCAGCAGGAAGGAAGGACCTGCGATACCTCTCCATCACACACTTTGGGTGAAATATTAATATATATATACAATATTGTATATATATATTAATATTTCTGATCCTTTAGATCTTAAAGAAATTATTAGGCTTTCATCAAAGGTCTGATCAAGTAAATTCAAAAAGAAACAACCTTAACTAACTTCAACTCGTCAGTATCCTTTTGATTCCTTTATTTCCTTATTCTCTACTGTTAGTAGTAAAGTGTCAATTCTTCACTTGTTTGTTTTCAGGTTTTCAGGGTAAACTATATCCTGTCTTTGCTTTGAGAGCTTTTGATGTTCATGAAATCATAGCTTTTGAAAGTGCAACAGATGGACTGTGTTTGTATGTTTAGACACCATTGCACTCATGAGGAACCTTTCAGAGGTAAAAACAAACTCATCCAATCTGTGTGATTTCACATGAATTCATCATTCTGCCTAAATTGTCAATGATTGTTTTAAATAAATATCTAAACAGACAGGATAACATAATGGGAAACAAATGGGGAAAAAAAGTCTTTTTGGGTGGGGGTAAATATATCACATTGAGCCTGAAGATAAATCCTATACTTGGGAGACGCTGAACATTATGTTGTTTGTACTGTGGACTTTTTCTTATTTTTTCTTTAGTCTTTCTTCATCATTATCTCATCACTGCTAATCTATATGTCATAGCCATTCATATTCTTCTGTTCATTTATTAACTCTAAAACAGTAATCATTCACAGTGGATAGATTTTGAAAGGCAGGGGTTTTTTTTGCGTTTGTTGCAAGACTTTCTAAGATTTCACAAATATCCCATTTTTGTTACCCTTTCACACAATTGATGAGATAATTTCTATATATGTGATATATTATATGTTCTACTGTAAAAGAAATACCAATTTGAAAAACAGAAGGCTTGTATATTTGTCTCATGCCTCAACTAGGACAGAAAAAAAGAGGGTGAAACAGAGAGAACAAACTTCAATCACATATCTCTGAGGACATCTAAAGCTTTGATAACGTTTGTTAGAGTCAGTAGCAAAAAATAACATACCTTTCCCATTAATTTTACCATACCACAACATCCCCACATCTGAACTGTACCACAGCTGTCATGTGCAGATATAAAATGGTAAAAATGTTGTGACTGAATGTAATCTAAGGTTTTGCAAAATTGTACAGCATAAACCCCTATCACTGCATACTTAATTTATGAATTTTTGATGCCATTTGTACTTAGGTTTCTGACATACTTACCATTAATCCACTTTGCATCTGGGTCATGTATTTGGAAGTTTCTTTGAAAGAGGTCATCCAGTGTCAACTGCGAACCAAAGGGTTTGCCACCATCATCTACAGGAGGAAAAAGATACATTTAGTGTACCCACAACAACCAATCATCTGTCAAAGAACAAAAAATTATGTCAAAAAAACCATCTGCACATATACACACAAACACAGAGATGATATGGTAATATAAAGTACAACTAGTCCAAATGTATCTGAACAATGCTGTTTTTAAATACATGATTAAATAAATGAAGTAAATGTTTCCTTTTTTTCCACAACCTCTATTCAGTCCACGAACTATGAAGGTACAGTTTCAACACAGTGCTTTTAAAGTTTATTTGAGATTGCTATTGAGGTAAATATGCAGGTTTATTTTCGGGAGCAGAGCGCCCTTATGTTTAATTGAATTCTTTTCGCATTTTAAGATTTCAAGCTAGAGATAACAATGAATATAAAAAATGCTCTGTAACAACATAATGTGTCATCACATAAGATGTGCAGTTGTGATGAGTACAAACAATAAAAGTATTGCAAACTAGCCACTCAGCCAAAATATCCTTGGAGTCAGTATTTGAATATTTAAGCCCACATGCTGTACCTGAATCTGTCCAGGGTGTTACACTGCCTTTTTTGCAATATGCAGCATTACTGAGAATGAGTCTGATCACTGTGTGTTCCTGATCACCATATATGCTTCCGTTATTATTTTTGGGAGCAGATATATTGGGTATCTTACCCTTTGACAGCAGAACAATGGCTAGTCCAATGAGTGAAAGCACCACCAAAATAACCAGCAGAGAGATGCCAATGCCCTTCCAGTTCCTGTCTGGTCCAATTGGTCCTATGTCCTACATAACGAGAGAAACACATCATGAAAAAAAATGCTGAATTGTGTAAATAATACCCTAAAATAGCACCACACATGAAAAAAAACAAGGGAATAAATAATCTTTTAAGTAAGAAATGGGGTAGAGAGCAGCTTCCCCAGTGTATTCAGCTGCTCAAGTGTCCTTGAGCAAGACGGAATACCCTACAATAAGCCTTTCATGCTCAAGAGGCTCTGCAGGGGTTGACTGAGCCAGTGCAGAAATCTGAGGGCATAAAGAGGCCACAACTCTTTGTATCACATTTTCATAGCAGGGGATGAACACTCACTGACATATAAAAATGTACACCATCAGGAACATAACATCCTGACAGCTCAGTGCATCATTGGAAGTCTGAATAATGATCTGATGGACAAATCAGATCATTATGGTTTAGCGGGCAGCCATAATCATTTTGCCGTGTGTTTTTGTCATATTGGAAAATTCCTCTCCTGCCAAGCTTCCTAAGACTGGGAGTCATCTTTCCATTCAGTATTTGGGTATACTTTTATAATACCATCTATATATGTCATCTCTCCTTCACCTTTTGTACTCATGCAGCTACCTATCAGCTCACTCCCCCCTCCATCGTTCACTGTTGGCACTATGCTCTCACTGTGGTAGTTCTGGCCAGGTCCACCATAGACATGCTGGATCCCATCTGATCTAAACAAATTTATTTTGGTTTCATCTGACCAAAGAATGTGTTGCCAATATTCATTAGGCCTCTTTTCCCTTTCTTTGGCAAAGAATGTTTTGTGTCTGATGGTTTTCTTCTTGGATGCCATCCATATAGGTTGACTTCATGCAATTTCCATCTCACTGTCTCATCAGTCACGAAAAGACCAATTTTCACACATAATCCTTTTGCCAAGACAGAAGCACCTACCCATCTGTTTTTCAATGCAAGGTCACTGAAATCAAGAATTGAGCATTGCATTTTTTTTTTGAGGACAGCCACTGCACCATCTGTTATTGGTAGTATGATTCTTCCTATACCCCCTGACCACTGCTGCACTGCTATGTTCAATAGTTGACTGATGCTCCTGTATCCTCTTACATCCCTGTGAATTCTCACTATCTGGTTTCTTGTTCAGTTCCTTATCATGTGAAGCAAAGTTACATTAGACATAACCCAGGCCAAAACTGAGGGAGCTGTGGTGTTCACTATTCTATAGCCTTGTTCGTACAGTTAGCCTGGAAATCACAGGTGCAATCACTTTTGTTGCTTTGAGTTTGTAATTTGGGACCTGCATTTTATTGTTTTTCCAATTATTTTGAAACAAGCCCACAGGATTGATAAGTCGTAGCTGTTCTTACTTTGCTGAATTTGATGAAAGCCTCAAGATGTAAATGGGACAGAACAATTCTCTGAAGACCAGGCCCATTTCTGGTCCCATCTCAAAGTCTTTATCTTCCTTACATCAATTATGCAGTCTTATTTCATTTGCAGTGACAGAGCAGTTTTATAAATAAATCTTTCTCACTTACAGAGCCCTGAGCTACTAAAAAACCCATCTGTGTATTTATGGATCTATTTGCTCTCCAGGTCTTTTAATTGGGAGTATGATTCAAAGATAAATATCTTGGAGCATTGCCAACTCTACATCCCCTTGGTTCTATCCTGCAACTTTAGCCCTATGCCCAGTCCCTGCGGCTTCTGGTTATTAAAATTCTGGATCAGTTACAGAAAAGTAATTTTCCATAGTGAAGATTTCTTCTCCAGTCTAGATTCAACATTGGTTTGTTTGTGCTGTCTCTGTTGTGTTTAGCCTCATTAACTAGAGCAACCCTCATTACATGTCAGGGAACATTATTTGCCATTGTGATTTGTCCATCAGATCATTATTCAGACTTCCAATGATGCACTGAGCTGTCAGGATGTTATGTTCCTGATGGTGTACATTTTTAAATGTCAGTGAGTGTTCATCCCCTGCTGAGAAAATGTGATACAAAGAGTTGTCTGAACTGCTATGTGTCCAAAACCATTTCAGTGCCATTAAATAAATCCATTAAATATCTCTTAAATATAGAAGAGCTGATATCAACTATTTAACCAACAACAGAATTCAATTCAGATGAAACCAATTTCTCTTGATTCAAGTCAGTTCAGTTCAGTTTCTGGTCGCTCAGTTTGGAGAAACCGAACTGCCAGGTAAATAAAACAAGAGAAACAAATCAATATGCAAAAATGCCTTTTGACCACAAATCACAAAATGTCACACACTGATTCAGATCATTTCCACATCTTCATTCATCTCATTCTTCACTCTGAAAAGTAAAGAATAAGTGAGTTTCTTTGGTCTCTATAAGCTGGTTTGTTTTGCTCAGACCAAACACTAGGAAATGACGTATCCATCGTTTCAGCATTGTTTCCAAGGTCATCATCACAGAGGCTGCTGTAGTGGTCATTAGGAACATTTTATCGCTGCATAATAGATTTTATGAACACTTGAACAAACTGTCTGAGACATTAGCACAGTATAAAGTTGCCACAGTGAGCATGCTTAGCTTTGTTTCAGTATCCACTCACTTTTCTTTTTTCAGATTTTTAAAAGCACCTCACCAAAAGAACAGCAAAAAAGCAACATATTTTCCCATAACAACTACTCGTAACAAGTTTTCTAGGGAATTCAATTGAACGTGAAGGTCAACAACAATAAACAGCTTCTCAAAGCACAGGGAAGAAACCACAGCTAACCAAACAAACACAGGAATTATTAGGGTTTTATTCAACATACCCTATCAGCAACTGGATAACCCCCCTAAAAGAAACAAAGTTCCCAAAGAGCAGTGGTCAAGGCTTCCACAGCTTTTTTTCTTAAAGGAAAACAAATGAATACAATTCCAAAACATATTTAAGAAACAAATGCACCTGTTGGAAATACGTCTGAGTACTTTGAGTTCATTAAGTGAAGCCTCTCTGGTGTCAGATATACTATGTGATTCAAATTATATAATAATTGCCTGTATTCAATGTTGAACAAAAACTTTTGACTGCTAACACATATTCTTTCCCAGCAGTTATCATCAATTTTTAAATTAAGACCATCCTCTCATTTTCTACATGAGGTAACTTCTTAATGGCTGATTAAACTACTCAGATTAGCATAAATATGCCCCTTTAACTGTAATTTATCAGCTACCAAATCATCCAGTGGTGATGAAGCTTTGGCAAAAGTTTAGTAAGGGAGATCTCTTCCCTTCTCATTCTGCCTTTTTACTATGTGAATTGATGATGGCTATATACTCCTCATTTATTTCTCTCCATCTCTTCCACTTTGATGAATCCTGACATCATCATATCTGACCAATGATTTGAACATCAGAGTTCGATGTTAATTCTGTGTGAGCCTAAAAAGCTCTGATGAATCAACTGATTCTCTAATGGAGGGAAACAGCCATGACTAAGCATAACACCAATGCTATTTGAATTACTAAACAAATCAGAGACGTGGATAGTGGTTAAGAAGCTACCTTACATTTCCAGTGGTTGGTAACTTCAAATATCTCATATCTCATTTCATTCAGTACTACTAGTCAACAGTACCAGTAGGTTTACTGTTTTGAAACAAGTATTTTTTTAGGGCTGAGTTCTGCCTTATATTGTCATTTTTCGCCAGGTCAGGGGTTAGAATTGGAACATTATGCAACTATTTTACCTTAAAATAACATTTTCAAGTCGTATAGTTATTAAAAACCAGTATTCACCTCTGATAATCGGTGAGGAAACTTTGAATATAATAAATATCAAGAATTCTAGACAGAGTTTGGTATTTTTGTTACAGTGACAACACTTTGGGTTCCAGAAGCTAGGGATTGTGGGAAATATACACTGTTTCAGTTTAGTGAGAGATTGATGGACCTATGCCACTGGTGTTTACAACACAGAGTAGCTAAACATTATCCATATGCCAATTCTGTCATCACTCCAATGCAAAAGGGTGAGAGGAGTTTTTAGGTAAAATCTTTATCACTGTGATCGGACAAATGTAAGCTTCTTACCGTGTTCACAATCAGTTTGCCCTTGCCCTTGAAGCAAAAGGTACATCAGGACAAAAATGTGTGTGTGTGTGTGTGTATGTGTGTGTGTGTGTGTTTGAGTGTGTGACTTGCTTTTTTCCTGACACCAGAGAAATGAAAACTCCCGCTGGTCTTAGTTAAGCCTTGGTCTTGTTTTCAGCACCATACCAAAGGGCTCTTTGGTTACAAAGCCACACTATAAATCCAACAATGACAACAGCGATACTGTATCTCACCTGCTAACCTGTCAAGAGCGGCAAAGCATTTCCTCTACATCTTCCAATAAACTGAAGTGCACATAGTATTTCTGACACTTTCTTTTTGACAGCACCATGTGATTTTGCTTCCAGTGAAATGCACTCCACTATCTGTAACATTGTGTCAGGTGCTGTTTTGAAGATACACAGTTGCAGAAACTGAACAGCACAGAGAAAGGGCCATAGGTGACAAAGCACACTGAGTTATACAGCAACTGATCTGTGTCATAATCTCCATCTGAAATTAGACTTTCGTCCCCACTGTATGCTGTACCAATACACAGTATCATCACAGTCAGTGGATTAGTTGGTACATGTATATAATTATTAGTGCTGCTTCTAGTATTACTGTTACTTGTAATCACTATTTTAACTGCCATTACTATTATTACCACTGTTGTATTACTGATACCAATTTATATTTTTACATGGAATCTGCATTATGCTATGTTCTCCTGTCCCTATTCTCTACCTCTTACCCACTTCCCCCCACTCTCTCTCTCTTTCTCAACCCAACCGGTTGAGGCAGATGGCTGCCCACCCTGAGTCCGGTTCTGCTCGAGGTTTCTGCCTCTTAAAAGGAAGTTTTTCCTTGCCACTTCCTTGCCTAATGCTTGCTCATGGTGGGATCTGTTGGGTCTCTCTCTTTAATTATAATAATCTAAAGAGTATGGTATAGACCTGCTCTCTATGAAAAGTGCCTTGAGATTACTTTTGTTGCTATTCAGCGCTATATAAATAAAATTGAATTGAACTGGATTGTATAAATTTAAAATAGAACCATGCCCATGTTATGTTCTGAAAAAAATGCAGATTGTAGCAAAACATGAGAAAAGCCAAAGCAGCTGGGGGACAAACATTTGAATGGAATAACTTTTGTGACACAGAGGCGACACACACCTGAGACATAAAAAGGTAGCTGATATTTATCACAGTGTGACTTCCTTCAGGTCGAGAGGCAAAGCTTCTGAAGCCAGCTGTTTTTCCAGCATTAAGCCTTGTTTTTCAGACAATTTAGTGCTTGTCAATCAAAAGCAGGACTGCTGGCACAATCCAACGTGTATGCATCACACAAAGGAAAATTAGTCCACAGATTTCCATGGATAACTAACAATTGGATTCCTGGGATTTTTCATCATACGGGAATTTATAAAAAACAGAAAAGAATAAAAAAATCTTTCTTTTGAAACACATAACTATGGATAAATAATAATAATGATTTTTTTTTTCAAATTTTCTGATTTTATTCTTTCATCCATTCTTTCACTAGATTATGTGATAATCTTTTTATTTACAGAATTGTCAGATTATCATTTTCCAGTTTTAATACGTTGGTGTAACCATCTGACTGCTGACCTCATGTTACTGTGTGGACATGCCGAGAAGGAAATGACCTCAAATGAGACCATTCTGGAGCGTAGTTTCGATGGCTTGAGCGATGAGATATGGGGATGGAACCTCTATCCTGCATGCCCAATTAAGCTATGTCTTGAAGTGCTTGCATGTATGTCATGTACTGATTTTGCACGGTATGCTGCCATTAGGAGGTAAAAGTATTAGGAAGAAACAGCAAGGAACAGCTGTATTTAGTATATTACCATACTAATGGCATTTCTTGGTAGCACTGGAGAAGGTGTCTTTATGTCATGAAATGATTGGTTGTCAAGTTTTAGGAAGATGGGTCTTTCTTAATATCAGTGAGTCTGAGGGCAGATACCTGAAGGTAACTAGGGATGAGGATACATGAGAGTGTCATGCTGAAGGGGATAGCAAGGAACAACTTTTTGTTGAGTCTGTGATGGATCAGAATGATGCTACAATGATGCTTAATTATTTGAAAGATTTTTTTTATTCAAAGCTGCTTACAAAAGACAACACTAAAGCATCAGTGCAGAAAGAGACCCTGAGGTAAGTCCTATATCTGTTAAATAAGGTAAGTAATAAGTAAATGGACTGCACTTACATAGCGTTTTTCTAGTCATATTGACCACTTGACACTACAGGTCACATTCACCCACACATTCATACAGTGCTTGTTCCACATTAAAAGCACTCTAACACACACAAATGATACATGAGGAGCAATTTGGGGTTCAGTTGGAGTGGGACTGGGGGAGCCAGGGATTGAAACCACTGAGCTTCCAACTGGAGGGTGACCCGCTCTACTTCCTGTGCCACAGCCAACCCAGGGAGCAAGGAGATCAATTAAAGAAGTGCACTGAAACTAACTATTATTCATAGAGCACATATTTTGTATTCCTCCTGCACACTTTGTTTTCATTCAAGTCTCTAAAGACTGTAGAGTTGATCCAAAATGCTGCAGCACGATTACTGACAGGAACTAGAAAAAGAGACCATATTTCTCCTGTGTTAGCTTCTCTACATTGGCTCCCGGTCAAATCCAGAATAGAATTTAAAATCCTCCTCCTCACCTACAAAGCCCTTAATGGTCAGACACCATCATACCTCAAAGATCTCATAGTCCCCTACAATCCCACTAGGACACTGCACTCCCAGAATGCTGGTTTACTAGTGGTTCCCAGAGTTTTCAGGAGTAGAATGGGGGGCAGAGCCTTCAGCTATCAGGCTCCTCTACTTTGGAACCTTCTCCCAGTTTGGGTCCAGGACGCAGACGCCCTCTGCACTTTTTGATAAAGCTTATAGTTAGGGTTGGCTCAGGCTTGAACCATCCCTTAGTTATGCTGCAATAGGCTTAGACTGCTGGGAGATTTCCCGTGACGTACTGAGCTTCTCTCTCTCTCTCTCTCTCTCTCCATCAATATGGATTCATATCCCATGTTACATGTTATTAACTCAATATCTTCCCTTTCCCGTAGTATTGTGCTCTTCCGTCTCTCTCTCCTCTTCTGTCACTTTCTGCAGGTATTTCTGCCTCTGGAGCTGTAGAGTCTGATCTGTGATGACAAGTCTCCTGCTGCTACAACCCCACTCAACACCTGCTATTACAATTAGAAATTACTAGTACCGCTTCTAGTATTATTGCTACTATAATTACTACTTTAATTATCACTACTATCATTACTACTACTGTATTATTGGTATCACTTTTTTTTTTTTTACATGGAATCCTTGTTATGCTATGTTCTTCTGTCACTATTCTCTACCCCCTTTTTCTGTGTTAACTGTTACTTTCTGTTTTTCTAAGTTGATGATGGGGAAGGCTGAGCTAAATATGTGTGAATGTGTAATTCTAATAAATAGATAATTACTGACTTAATTAATCTTAATCATGAGCAAAGAATATACTATTCAAGCCCAGATCAGCACTGGACTTTCAAATACGTCTTCTATGCAACAACAAGGTAACTTCTCATTGTAACTTGCCTGAAGAAAAGCAAGAGAAAAATAATCTTAAGTGAACTATGTTAGCTGTGTTGTCCAAAAAGAGAAAGAAACAAAATATAAATATGAAATATATTGTGTTTGGTTTAACAAAAATCTATTTAACATTTGAGACCATCCTGGATACGTATAAACTCCATGGAGCCCATAATACTCAATATTATAACAAAGTAGGCAAAAGTTACAGAAGATAAACGATAAAAGCCAGGTCATGAAGTAAACCCACTTGCTGTGAGCTTCAAAATAAGTTATATTTTGGTCTGTCAGCCTGAAGTGGTCTCTATTGGTGGAGGATTTGAGCATCTGACAGCATACATTTTACCACTGCCTATGGCATAACCAAGCCAGCCAATCAGTGTCCTCTGACCAGAGCTGTAAGGTTTGTGAAAACGATTCTCTTCTTCATTTTTCAACTTTATAATAATGCAGTTGTTTTCAGAGTCTGACACTGTGGGTCAAACTCAAGACAGCTGCTCCAGTTCTTAGTCATATGAACTAAAAGTTAAAGTTACATGTTTTCCAAGTACAGAGAATACATTTAATATAAATTCCTATAAAATTCATTACAACATAAGAAATTAATGCCATGACTATTCTCATGTATTTTGGTCTTATTTTTTATAATTATGAATTTGATTTTCAACATAAGGAAGACTTATGTACTGTATATGGGAGATGTTTTGTCCTTTATCTTAGAATTAGTGTAGGTTTCACTGTATGACACATTTACCTCATCATTTCCTGCCTTTCCTAGAGACATGTCAGCATAAATGTCTTGATGCTCCCTGTGGAAGAGCACCAAGCAGGAGAACTGCCGCTGATCCAAGTCTTTTCTGTGTTCTACTTGCGTTCTACTTCTACTTGCTACTTGTGTTCTACTTTAGTGCCTATATTTGTGTACAAATTGAACATATTAAAGTAGTTCACTTTCTTGCAGCTCACTGCTCTCTCACCTTTCTATGTACTTTAACTGACCCCTTTTCATGATCCGCCACTATTTGCCATATGGCAGTATTGGCTTGGAATTGGAGTGTTGAATACAGAATACAAGAAGTAGTGACAGGTGTTATACTGTAGGCAAGAGTTTGTAGATAAGGCCTAAAGTTGTGAAATGTATTCTTGATGCAGTAACATTTAAACCTGTCCTGCTATCTGAAAGGACATCTATTTTTTCCCCTCTTGTTAAATTTGTTTTTCCACTTACAACTCACTCAAAAATATTGTGGATTACCTGCCTGATGTGATCTAAATTTTGTACTGGGCCCAACCTAACTGGATTTCCAATCATAAGTGGTCTCAAATACTCTATTTTACGGTGGTTTTGGCCACATGAATATTGAGCTTATCTAACCTGTCTGACTTTAGCATGCTCATCTGTTGACTGAAATGGAGTGCATGCCGTGCCTCAATTTAATATTTTACTGAGCTCTTTGGCTGACGGGAACAACATTTACATGATGAATTGGCAGAGCGAAATATTCTAATAAATATCCCAAAGGCTGAATTTGAGAGATAGTATATCACCTAGCTTTGAGTGTGGAGCTGGGACCACTTGACATTTCTGTCATATAAAAGCAGGGAGGAATGCTGTGCTTCAGCGGTTATTCAGGACACTGAATATTAAGAGAAAGCAGGAGGGAGAGATGTCCTTTGGTTGCATAAAAAGGCTCACAAGGTTTATGAACACTGTAATCTCAGCAACTAACCTGGGGAGATAAAGCAGTACAGTACAGATGGAGGAACAATAGATTCATTACTCATCTCACACACAAAAAAGGGTCATCTCATGCATATGGACATAGGGGCAACATCAATTTGTAGTTGATGTATTAGTAATTGAAAAATCTAAATAGACTGTATGCAGTACTGTCAACCTCTGACTAGTCTGAGGATGGTTACAATTGTTACATACTGAAGCGTCCTTAGGAGGTTGGCACTGTAGTGTACAGGTACTGTAACCTTCCCAGCATGACAGACTTATGGACATGACTTTTGCTTTATTTGTGTTCCTGCATTGTTGATGCCGTTAATGTGTTCTGCAGTATTCTCCAGGATGTTCTGTCACACACCTCCATTGTTGTAACACAATTAGTTATTAAGAAAAAAATGTGGTTGGACTGCTCTTTTGCTGTGCTGATAGCATGACTGTTGCTACCAAAAGACTAACAGCTCAAGGTGGAATCTGCTCCCTGTGGAATAACTTCCCACATTATTATCACAATTGGCTGGGTCACATAGTGGCTCAGTGATTTGTAAGACACAAGTCACAGGGTTCTGCTTTAGCTACCTAATGACTCATGCTGTAAGCAGCAATTATTGCCTGTGTACCTTGCATACTCCTACCCTACTATATGTTATTTGCCTGTTGTAGAGCTTCACTGTCCAGAAACAAGTAACCTTTCATCCTTCATAACCGTGAACACAAAAACAAAACATGCATTATTTTGAGTTAATCCCACATACACTGTCCTATCCTACTGCCATAGCTATTTACAGGAGGAACAAATGTGTATTCATCTGTAGCAGCATGTAGTCCCCTACACAATTCACTATTTACTCATATTTTAGTAACTTATTTTAGGAAATTACTGAGCTTAAAAAAAAGCTATATATATGACCTGTTTTAAAAGATTTACTTTATGTATACAGCTCAGTGCTGAGTACCATAGACAGGGTAGGGAAGTTGAAAAGTTTTGAGAGATGGACTAACATATGGTTGGTTTTGATCTTTTCTAGAGGTATGTTAGTATACTAATTTACTGTATAAAGTGTGTAATATACTGATGGTTCCTGCTCTAATTTGCAGTTCTATTTAAATTAGGAGCATTCTGGTTCAAAGACCATTTTTTTAACCATTCAAACAGATTCAAAGCAGCTGCAGAGGGTCAGTGAAGCAGCCAGGCCTCCTTGTCTGTCTAGCCCTAGCTTTTTTGGCCATGGCTAGTACTACCAACTTGCTTTTTTATTATAGTGTTAAAAATTTGTATTTTTTGACATATTTCAGCTTTAATATTTCAGGGAAATTTGGTGATAGAACTGTTTATCATGATACAAAGCATATAGAGTTGGAGATGTGAGGATTTTTCACCTAATTGTTGTTAGTATGTAGTATTGGCAGAGCTGTTAAAGTGAACTTATTAACCTATTATTAACTGAAGTAATTAAATTCTGTGGCATTGGAGCTGTTGAGTGGATAAATGTTTATACTCTTTTACCAGCTGAGTATGAAGGGAATCACAGTAAAATGTACCATTTTATATATCATTGATTTATCACATGTATAATGTACATTGTATATTAATAAAAGAACAATAGGAAGTAATGGAACAATCCAAGTCTAGATAACTATTGCAAAGTCCCAGGTTTGTTCTTCAGTATGAAATAGAATAGTATATCTGAGATATTGCAACACAGTGGAGCCACAGATGGAGGATGGATGCATCACATTAGCACTGTAGGCTCTGTACATGCTTCAAGTGCTGCTTGCCGTCTATGTCTTGTTATCAAGCAAGCACAGCTTGTCTGTTTTGTGAAGTGGTGGGTGGTTGTTGTGGGCTGTATATGTTTGTGTGTGTGTGTGTGTGTGTGTGTGTGTGTGTGTGTGTGTGTGTGTGTGTGTGTGTGTGTCTGTGTGTGTCTGTGTGTGTGGTGCATGGAGGGCCATATGGGAAGAAGGGCCAAGGGGTTGAAGTGCATGACAGTCGTACAACAGCAGTGAAAAGCCCGTAAGGTGACTGTTATAAGGTGACTGGTAATATGTCGGGTGATTATTTAATCAACATTTTATATCCCTATGCAGCTCATGTCATTTCCAGGTTGGATCTACAGGGTTGTGACCAAAAAATACACTGCCACCCCCAGTTATAGTGTTTCTGCCTTCTCAGCCAACAAAAAGCAAAGATCTAAATCTTTTAGGTTTAATTATTTCTAACTCTTCGTAAAACTGGTGCTGAACCCAAATGGCTTCAATAGAGGATTCAAAGCTAGACTCAGATTTGCTAAAAAGACACGTAGTCATAAGAAAAATATACCATGGTACCTGGCACCTGAGCATTTTGCTTTTAAATATTAAAGTGATAAATACATATTCTAGCACTGTTACTCTGTTTAAACATTTCAAATAGTATTAAATTTGGTGAAAAGAGTCTGAACTGAAACTCAGAGTCTAGGAGTCACACTTGACTCTGGACCTGTTGGTCCCGACTTGGATCTTGATTCAGGGCCTCATAGCAAAGGCTGGGGACGTAAAGTGTAAACAATATTTTGAAACAGTCCATGGTTGATTATTTGTGTTGGGTTTATAAAGAGTTTTTGATTTGCATAGAAATTTCCACAAAGGAACAAGTAAAATCTTTATGACTCAGTTGTTAGTTAACACAAACAATTCACTGTAATTAATTATAATTACTAAAGCATACCAATTGAACAATATTTTCCTTAATTTGCACCAAATTAATTAATAAGGTCCCCCCAGAAACCATCAGATGAATTTATGGTTACATATCAGTTTCTTTCTAAGAAATTACAGAAATCTATGGGACCTGTAAAATATGTAATGAATATATAATAGTATTTTACTCACAGGGTCAGTTTTTTGTATCAGGTACCATTACTGTGGATTCATATGTTATTCAAGCCACATTTTCAATGCAGGACTTTTAACTGTGATGAAATATTTTACTGTGTATTATTGCTGCTTTTACTTAAGAATATAAAAACTCCCTCCACATTGCTTGTGACTTGCAAAGCCTCTGTCATGCTGTAATCCTAATTAAAGTGGTCATGTTCTCATTCAGAAACCTGTGGAAAGCAGAAATCTTAACTTTAAATTAGATTTTTTTTTCATATTATCCCCACATTTATTTATTACAGCTCAGTATTTTTTACTCATAACATTTCATAAATCATACCTTCATCACTTTTACCCCAAATCATGTCCATTAACAAAACTGACCACTGTCATTGCTCCCAAGCCTCAACCATGAACATATCAGAACATTAAGAAACAAAAACTCTCAGCCAGATTTAATGAATTAATTTGACGGATTATAACAAAATGAGTTTTCACGCACAGACAGGTTCTCCAGACTCATTTGCAGAGGTGAGTAGAGCCAAATTGAGGTCAGGAAAAAGGTAGTGATGTTATCAGCCAATTCATCTCCTTTCAATGAGCTTTTTAATTAAAAGAAAGAAAAGTCAGTTAAAGGTAGTTTTCCCATCCTGGAGAATTGCTGAGACAGGGAAGGACTGCCATTTCAATGAAAAGCAATCAACTGATTTATCTGCAGTATTACAATTAGTACTATTTGCTTTCAGTAAGGAGGATTATGATATGTGGTTGTAAATCATTGCAAATCATTGAAGGTATGGCTGTGGAGGTTTCTTATAAAGCCATGTTTTTATTCATTGTTTTTATTCATTCCACCAAACTGGATGGTGTGTATCCATTTTGTGTCTTGCAAAATGCTTGCAAAGCTGCTTTTATAAATTCACAGTAGCTACACTGCATCACAAGTTGTGCACACATGTGAATCATTATGCTCATGATACTACAGCATATAGATACAATCAATTTGAGCAACATCAATCAAAACACCGCTCCACAAGGAAACCCAAACACCTGTTTTTGACTAAAAATTTGAGAAAATGTCTAGTGGAGGTATCCAGAAATAAAATATGCGAGTTAAGAATCCTTATATGAAGTTATGCCAAAGCCAGTCACAGTGAGATGGATTGTCTATTAGGCAGCCTGACAGCCTGCGGGAGGAAGCAGTTCAATAGTCTTGTGTTTCTAGCTCTAATATGGCTGAACCTGACTGATGACAGAGGATAAAAAAAAAAATAGTAAAGTGGGTGTGAGGGGTCCCTGACAATGACCAATGCCTTGTGCAGGCATCGGCTATTGTGAAGCTCCTGAATCTGGTCTTTTCAGCTCCCCTGACTACCCTCTGCAGGGCTTTGGTGTCACTGTTATGGCACCTGAAGTACCAAGTGGTGATGCAATATGTCAGCACCTCTCAGCTGTGCCTCTGTTAAAGGTTGTGACAATGTTACTTGCTTCAGTTTCCAAGGAAGGTGAAGGCAATCTCTGCTGGGCCTGTTTGAAAATACTGGTGATTTTGATGAACCAGGAGTCTGCCAAGATATGCACTCCACCGTTGCCGATCATCTCCTTCGTCTTGTGGGTAGTGGTGTGCGATACTGCATATTTTGGTATCGATCCGATACCAAGTAAATACGGGCCAGTATTGCCGATACTGATACCGATACTTTTCAATAAATAAGGTGGATGCATCATTGAATTGCTAAATCTCAATTAATTTTCATGACCTTAAGTGTTTTTTGTGATGTTTCCTTTTTTATTATTAAATAGTTAAAACCCAGGACAGAATTAGGACAAAGTTTATAATTAAATAGAAAATGCTTTAATATCAAATTTTTTTCAGAAAAATCCATGTTTTCTTTTGGATGGTTTTTTATATGTTTATATAAATTGGTAGTGTTTCCACTATACCTGACTAGCTTTTTACAAATCCCACATTTTGCTGTTGTCTCGTTTTTGGCTTGAAAATACAGCCACACGACGCTCCTCTTCCTCTCTGCCATTCTTCTGTTGTATTTTCTCTGTGCGTGTGCTGATGAACCTGAGATGCAACTTGCTTGTTTGCTTGCTTTGCGCGTATAAGTCACGTGAGTCACGTGACGGCGCAACATCTAAACACAAGAGGGGGGAGGGGGAGCAAAGTGTGCCTGCTCTGCGCTGACACAGGAGTGGCGAGTCCAGCGACCTGGCTGTTTCCTCTTTGCCGAAACCGCAGCATTGCAAACAAGAGCGGAACTTAAAGTAAAGAATCGATCTCACCAGGCTAGTATCGATCCAATACCGACTTGGTATCGATACTATCGATATTTGGATCGATCCGCCCACCACTACTTGTGGGGCACCAGAGATTGAGCACCAGATTATTATCCATACACCAGCCCACTAAGTGTTTGACATACACTGTTTAATCATTTCCTCTGATGAGGCCTACCACTGTGGCATCATCCGCAAATTTGATGATCTGGTTTCCTCTGCATCTTGTGGCACAGTCATGTGTTAGCAATGTAAACAGCAGCTGGCTGAGCACACAGGCTTAGGAGGTACCTGTGCTCGGCGTGATGGAGCCTGAGGTTCCATTGCCAACATAAATTGACTGTGGTCTCTCAGTCAGTAAATCCAGAATCCAGCAACAGGGGTTGAGGGGTTGTTTGCATATGTCACCAGTACAATCAAACCACATCCACGCAGTCAGGATGAAGCAGATTAGTTTTCAAGTGTACAATCTGTATTCAATGTGATAAAGAGGAACTTAATGATTTAAAATCTACTTTTTAGGGGTCTACATTATAGTGGTTATAATGGAGACAATATTATTCCTAGTTATTACAGTTTTGGATTTTGTAGTTGTTATCATGTCTACTGTTGATGATAACACTGCATTCAGTAAACTAATTGCAGTGCTACAAAGAACTCCAAGTACCCATATTAAATCTGCATTGTACAGGAAAAGTGTGTGCACATACAACTACAGCTACAACAATGGTAGGTCTAATGTCAGGATCAGACTACACAATTTTTTGTCTGTCACAATGGCCACCATATCAGATTAGACAATTGTACCTTAAATATTGTTACATTTTGGTAGGGAGACACTACAAGTTGCACTCTGACCAAACATCCTTGTTAGCTTGTAAAGATGCTGTCAAGTGCTTTCAAGCGCTGTCGAGAGCTTCACAAACCAGCAGGCTGCTATGTAACCCTAACGCCATGTTTACAGAGTGGACTGTTTGCCTTTATTTTTTCTTTCAAAAAAGTTAACCACCAATTTTCTGTGAGTACAGACAACCAGATCTCTATCCATCCTTTATCTATACTGCTTATCCTTTGAGGGTTACAGGGTGGCTGGAGCCAATCCTAGCTGACACTGGGTGAGAGGCAGGGTACACACTGGACAGGTCACCAGTCAATCACAGGGCTAACATATAGAGACAAACAGTACCTGAAGAGAAGCCACACTGGTACAGGGAAAACATGCAAACTCCACAGAGGAAAGCTCCAGGTGGGGTTCAAAACCAGAACCACTGTGCCACTCCTACCAGAATTATCTATAATTCATAAACAGTAGTGTTACTGATGGTGCTGCCATGCTGATGCTTTTGGTAATGTTGCCAGTATCTCATGGCCTTACACTTGGGTACACTTTGCTTTAACTTAAAGTAAGACTGAAGTTTTAGATTTGTTTTGATACATATATTTTGGAGAAAATTAAAATGTCTGGGTTTTTTGTTTAGAAAAAAAGCCTTCTCTGGCATTCTTTCAGCATTCCAGTTCACCCATTGTTTAAATGTCACATGACATGTTAATCCATGTCATTTCATTGAGGCAACAAGAAAATGTTCGACAAATAAAAGTGGTAGGAATTCAATTTAGACTTGATGCATTGAATACAAACAAAGCTGAAGGACACTACTCATGTAATCAGGTACCAAGCACTAAACTGTGATTGTAAGCTCTCATGGACTCTTTAATTGTCATTGTGGTTGTGTGGTCAAAGCTAAGTGGTGCATAATGAATTTTACAGATGATTCACTGACATATACACTGCTTAAATACCGTACAAGTGAATAATAAATAGTGACTATACAACATTTTAGAATAAAGCTACTCTTATGTCCCTCAACTCTTCTGATAATCTCTCTGTAGCGTTTACTAAGAGAACACACTCCAGCATTGGAATGATGTGAATGTCCTCAATTCAGATGTTGTGGAGAAACACTGTTACCATAGAGACATTCAGGTCTTGACACTGAAAGTGTCACTTGGGGCAGACAATTTATCAAGCTTACCAACCACTGAACTGTCATTTAACCTTGAGCAATGACCAGATAAACCAGCATAAATGTAGACCTTGAAAACATATTATGATATTTTTCTGAACTTGTTTTGGGAAAAGTCTTCTCCAGTTAGATGACAGCTTTAAAAAAAACTAAATGAATTACAGTCTTTTTAGGATGACATTCTATCCCTCTGCCACAGCTGTTCAGCTGATTTTGTACAAAGAAGAGTTTAACTTGGGAAGATTTCTACTTGATTTGACTAATTCACACTGTTGAAGCCTCATTTTAACTTAGATAAACTTTGGAATACCTCATTTCATCCATCCATTATCTATACCGCTTATCCATTAAGGGTCGTGGGGGGGGGGCTGGAGCCTATCCCAGCTGTCACTGGGCGAGAGGCGGGGTACACCCCGTACAGATCACCAGTCAGCCAGGGCCAACAGGGCATATAGGGGAACCAGGACCTTTATTAGTCCCACAGTGGGGAAATTTACATTGTTGCAGCAGCATCAAAGATTGAAAAGATACAAAAAAAGCATAAATACAAGTAAAGGACAAGATACAAGCAAGACAATATTATAAAAAATATAAACATAAGAACAGTATAAACAGGACAAAGTATGAACAAAAGAGCAGTATACACAGGACTATATACATAGAGACAGAACTAAATACAGTATTGCACATTTTGAAATGCTATTGCACACAGCAAATGACTGTCAGGATGGATTAAAGTGCAGAACCTAGTGAAATGGTCCATGTGGTGTGGTCTACTAGGAGCAGTGCTGGTTTAATTCTTCAGTATATTTTTGAGGGCTTTTTTCTTTTGCTTTGTTGTTAATGTTTCATGTTGTGGTCAATGCAATCATGTCTCGGTGTGTTTCTGTGTATATTTGAAATACATAATAAATAACTGATTAAGGAAAAGAACTCCGAAGGAGAAAGCAGAACCTTAACCTTTGTTAAAAGGAGGGATTTTAAGAGCCCTCATGTGAAATGCTACTTGTGGGAGGTAATGAGTACAACTAAAAAATAGCAGCAAACTCACTCCCTTAAAGCAGATTTTCTTTTGAAAAGACATTGCTATATTTGAAGAATGAGGATACTGACAATTACGAGGTAGCAATTGAACTGCTGTGCTTGGAAAAGTAGTGGCTAGAAGTTATTTTTCCTAGAGAAACATTAACAGCATTCCCTTTCATCTCCTCACCAAATAACACTGAATGTAACTGGCAAACACTTTTTTCTTCTAGCTTCAGTTCTATCTTTCAACAGTGTGACAGCACTAAAATACAGAGGCAAAATGCAGCAGTATTCCACAAACATAATAATGAGGTTGTTACCATGTTGTCCACCAGTGTGCTTACTGACAGGCATATATTTTGTCTCTCTTCACCATCTGCTGTCATGAAAGGCATTATGCGAGGGTGGACCTTTTGCAGAGTGGCACAAAGATAAGATAGGATACTGTATGTGACAGGCAGGGAAACGATGCACCGCCACCTCGCCATGCAGCACATCTCATTACCTTGGCCACCCTGTTGACAACGGGATCATAATTAATCTTCATTGAGCCACTGGGCTGTCTGGCTGACAGGCTAAATGATTGGGGCGGTAGAGGGGGTGGATAACAATGTCCTCCAATGTGGCATTAAAGTGGGATTCAATGGAGTTTAATAGCAGGCTTAGGACACATGGCAAGTTGTGGCTTATAGCGACTGTTGACTTGTAAAGGAGGTAAAGAGCAGAGCAACAACAAGGGGCTCAGTGGTTTGAGTCCCATGGGTATTACATAAGAGTGAAAGCATTAATACAGTAGGTCAACATCATGGTACAGCAATTTAATTTAATGTAATGCAAGTTTAAATCTGCCTCCAGAGACTCACCACTGTTGAGGTGCTGAAAGTTTTCTCTCCTAGAAAAAAAAGTGTCGGCATGGCAACCCACTCATTTGATTTAAATATCAAATAATTTATACCAGCCTCAGTCTCTCCAGACAAAAAGGGATTTGTTTACATTCTGGCAGTAGCCAGAGGGTGATCAATTCACCAAATCGATTGTAACTCCTTTTGAGCTCATCAGTTTATTGCATTGCAAAACAGCCTGGAGGAAAACAATTTATTCCACCAGTAATGGCATGCATGCATGCGTATAATGTGATTTCTGCTCAACTCATATCCACTGACGCTTTCACACTGCTTGACAGACCTTCAAAAAGAGCTGCTGAATGAAAGGTTTGAACTACAATCCTTTTCAGGATGCCAGATGCATGAAAGGCTGTCTACAAATCTGTAAGGGCAAAAAATAGAAATACGAAGTCTCAGATATAACGTACGTGTTCACTCACTGTTACATTCCATTAATTTCAGTCATTGTACAGAAATCTAATGCACACTCCCATAATTAGCTGTAAATGGATGTTACAGAAAGCTGTCTTCAATGTAATCATCATTGCAGGCTCAGAAAACCTGGCTCGTTGACCCCTATTATGCAAGGTATTGGGAACCTTATTAGCTTTGGTTCTACGTACAATCAAAGAGGTTATTATTATTATGATGCTCAATTCATTATTGAATGTACATTTTCTCACGCCCGTAAGTTCATTCTTGACCTTGATCACAAAATGTGCAACAAAATTCTCTAAGATTAGGAGCCCACTTATTGTTCTTTTTATACTTTCAAATGCACCTTTCTTACCTTGAATCACTACTTTATTCATGAAAAAATAGTGGTGAGGACCCTCCTACACAGAGCACAACATCTATCACTGAGGAGGAGGGTATAGAGTGCAGCAAATTTGGGGGGGCACTATAGGCCAAAGGATATGAGGAGTGGACAATGTGACTCCCATCCCAACTTAAGTCTATGACAGATGCAAAAAACTCAACTGGAACCACTAGAAACTTTACGTGCCTTATACTGTCAGAACATCAAGCCTTCATAGATTTTATGATTATTACTCTGGCATCAATAATGTGTCTCCATCTCTCTTTTTACATATGTTTTTCTTTTGATTGCATACATAAATAAATCCATTTATAAAAAGCACATATTATAAGGTGTATTGTATTTCACATGTTTAATTAATTTGTGTTAACATTAATTTCAGATTTTAATGAGGTATTTTAAAGCGGTCATACATTATGTCACACTTAGCTCTTATGATTCATAAAAATATGTCTCTACAAGCTATAGTGTGAAGCATGCACAGAGGTATTTTCTTGGGATGCTCCTTTTCTATAAATACTAATATCCTGTATATAACATAGCGGTTGCATTTCAGATTTTCTGATACATCTAGCCCCTGGACTTATATTCTGTAATAATCACAGTTCAGATATGACAGTATTGGTTTGTTTGCTCCTCAAGGAACTCCTGGTGGTAACCTTATCTCTATTTAACAAAAAGTTATATATATATATATATATACATAGCTATATATATATTTGGATTGGATTTGATCCATGACAATTACATTTCTCTTAATCTTAGTAACACCTATAAAATACCTAAACCTCCCAGTAATGTCAATTTGAAGCTGTTGATAAGATACAGTTTTTTCATCTGGGAGAACAAAAAAAAGAGCCCAGCAGGCCTTAATATGCTTAAAATGTGGATATCCACAAGCAAGACAAAACAATCCACTTACTTTGAAGAAGTGGAAAATCTGAGCTAAAGCAGATCAACATGCTTCATTAAATCCAAAAAGAAAATGTGAAAGTGTTGGCACGTACCCAGAGCTGCTATTAACCAGAATTCACACACAAATATGTTTTGTTATGTTGCCACTACTGATGCAACTTGAAAATTTAAATACTTTTCAAACCCCAGCCAAAGGAATTGGACTCATGAAGTATTCTGCAGGTCAGTGGGTCATGCATCCAAAAGAGGAAGTACTGAAAGGGATCCTCTCAGAATGAGCATTCAGCATTTGTAAGCTGTAACTGCTTATTGTACAATTTTGTATTAGGTCACCAGTGATGAAAGTAATCTTGTCTTTAAGATAAAAAATACACACAATTGTGTTTCTGTGGGCGAATACAGGTGTGTAATTTCAATACCCCCCTGTGGTATAAATAAAGAAGTTAGAATCAGTGATACACTAATCCTTTCCATTCAAAAGGGTTTGTTTTCATACTGTGAACACCTGCATATTTATAATCAGTTTCAGATGTGGAGCTGCATATTCAGGCAAGTCAAATTAAGCACAATGCCTCTATTAATTTATCCAATGAATGAAAGTTACCCATGAATCTGTGATGCAGTCAGGCATTATCGTGCTCAAACACAAACATTCCTCTACAACAAAATAAACAAATAAACAGAGAGACATACATGGGCTGGTAAAAATACAGGCAATAGAGACATAACCAAAATGGCATCTAAAGATATTGAAGGCAAATCATTCCCAAATAATCTTAAACATGCAAAGTCAGCCAATTTACAGTGAGAGTGTTGAAGATCTGTACTGCATCCCATGCTTTCTGTTCTCTGTCACGAGCAGACAAAGCCACCCAAAAGTGCACTGAATGGTAAGGGTGGAGTCAGGCTCTCAAACATCAAATGGCAAAGGATATATGGAAAACACAAGACACATGCTTCATAAGCAGTGCTATGTGAAAAGGAAAATCCTCCAGCAGTCATTATTGGCAGTAACAGGTGATGATGATGGTCATGTTCAAATACAACTGCAGGCAGAAGTCGAGAAGAATAAAATTCTTTTAGAGAGGCTTTTGGATGTGACCCTTCATTTGGCTTCAAGAAATCTTGCATTCAGATGCAAAACCTCACCTTTAAATAATGTCCATGATGGCAATTTTCTTGGCACTCACTTTTGTTGTCACATTATGATCTCTTTTTACAGGCGTACAAAAAGTAAGGCAAAAGAAGGAAGGGTCAAAGTTAACTCACTGTCTTAGCGGTGAAATGCAGAATGAATTCTCTGAGCTCTGTGGCAAAAATGTGCTAAATACTCTCCTGGCAGAAAACGTACTCTGTGATATGTAACGCAACACCAGATGTATCTCACACTGAACAAAACGTGCTATTGGTATGATATGTACATCAAGACAAAGACAGTGATGGTTGGGAGATAACCAAGAGGCTCATTCAGTTCAAAGACTTTCACAAAAGGACAGGCAGGAGAATTTTAGAAATGACTCAAGCAGCATTGCAAATGAGTGGCATACCATTAGGGCAGCATTAGGTTATGATAATGGAGCTAATATGTCAGCAAAGGTGAAAGGATTGCAACCTGAGATTTTAAAAGCCAATCTACCTCATACATACTGCCCCTGTGCTTCCCATACCCTCAATCTGCTGGGTGTACATGCAGCTGTGCCATGTTCTGAGGTCTCAACATTTTTTGGCTCTGTCAATCATCTCTGCAATCTCTTCAATGCTACTCCTGAATGATGGGCAATCTTGGAGGACAAAACAGGATGCTCTTTTCATCGTCTTTCTGACACTTGATGGGGCAAGATTGCTGTTGTACAAGTTGCGGCAACTCAATTACCCTCTATCATTGAGGCACTAGAGTGTACCTTTGCCACATGCAATCTGACATGTGAAGCCAAGTTTGCAGCAAACAGTTTTAAAAATTATTTCAAGACCTTTGATGCCGTCAGTGGTCATTCTCACTGTGTGGGTAAAGGTCCTACAGTGCATTGAGAACCGAAACCTGATTGTTCAGGCAGGAGACTGCCTCTCCTGAACAAGGAGATTTCTCTGGATATTGAGGCTGCAGACATAAACACACTACATGTAATGAATAAGACTCCCTGCTTGCTGAGGCCTCCCTAGCAGCAATGGTGATCTCTGCTCAATTTGAGAGTGAAGAGAGATGTAAGCAGAAAAGGAAATGCTTGATGACACAAGAAGACTCAACTAAAGTGAATGCAGATAATACATTGAGAAACAAAATATTTTTTGTTGAAATGGATAGCATCATCAGTGACTTGGGTGCATGGTTCCAGACCACAGCAACCATCTGCACCCATTTTGAAGCTGACAAATACTTTGACCACCGCTGTTGAGTTGTTTAGCAATGGTTTAACAATGAACTATAACAATGTTATGTCACACTATGTCTGCCACTGAGTCAGGACAATCATTCTTGGCATGACTGCACATCAGGCAGGATCAAGTATTGGTTGTTTAGCATCTGAACAAACAACCAGTGCTGTTGTTTCTCTGATGAGGACAGTCACAAACCCTGCGACTTTTCTGTGGTAAATTTTTGTGTGTTTGTCCTTTGCTGCATTGCCAGCACTATGTAGTACTCCCCAGTTATTATTCCAAGAATATCCATTTATACAATTGCTCCTGGAGCCACTGGGACCAGCTCCATTTCTTTTCATTTAACCCTTTATGTGTTGGGGTTTTTCTTCACCATCTCCATCATTGTTACTGTTATTTGCCTTGATGATGAATTCCTGATCATATACCATTTAATTCCTTGAACCATATGTCATGGGCATGCCTCCACCACCTCCACCAGCTATGCCTCTGCACTTACAAACAGTCATGTGGCATGATTCTAAAATGGAAGAGCATACAAAGGCATTACACCATTGCAAATGCTGAATACAATAGATAGTGCCCTGGAGTCCACACAGACTGGAATAGATAGTGGATTATTGTGATGAAATAAAGCAAACTGAGACAGTGCAAAATATGTTAAGCCCCATTAAGACATGGTTAGTATTAATTAGTAAAATATTTGCCCAGCTCCCCTATAACTCTATAGTACTGGTAAATTAGAGTAGTATAAATAGATAACCTGCCAGAATTCTATGAAAAAACTAGAATCTTTAGAGAGAATAGAATAGATCTTTATTGTCACTGTTTTTTCAAAACAATGAAACACCATTTAGCAACTCTTAGAATGACAGCACGGATAAATATAAAATGTCAAAAGAATATAAAAATGTCAAAAAGAATACATTTAAGTTAAATAAGAATAATGAATATAAAAATAGATATGAGATAAAAAGTAAAGTACAACAGACATTAGCACAACACAGTGTGGTAGTGTGTATACAGTGGTCTAGTGCAAAATGACAGGATGTAAAGTGCGGAGTCAACCTTGAAAGAATGGAGTCTGGGAGCATCAGGGGGTTGTTCTGGGGGTAGGGTTTATTGTACCTCAGTCTTACGTTTATTGCACATTAATCTTGGATTGTGTGTGTGTGTGTGGGGGGGGGGGCTGTTTCTCAGTCTGTTGGTTTTGATCCTGATTGTCCTGTATTTCTTCCCAGAGGGCAAGGGGGAGAAGAGGTGATGTCCAGGGTGAGTGGGGTCCTTTAAAATACAGTTGGCCTTCTTTTGAAGTCGGCAAGTGTGGATGTCTGTGAGGGGGGGTAGTGTTTTGCCGATGGCACGCTCTGCCCCCTCACCACCCATCGCAGGTCCCTCCTGTTCTCCTCTGTGCAGCCAGTGAACCACACGGTGCTGACCGATAGAGGTTGGTCAGCAGGTGATGAGGGAGGTGAGCTTGCTTTAGCTTCCCGAGGAAGTAAAGTCTCTGTTGGGCCTTCCCCACCTGATGGGAGATGTGTGTGGTCCAGGTGAGGTCAGCTGAGATGTGCACACCAAGGAATTTGAAGCTTTCTACCCTCTCTACCTCCTTGCCTTGTACACAGAGGGCAGAGTGCTGGGCTATGAGTCCTACTACAGTGGTATCATCAGCAAATTTGACAATGATGTTGGTGGAGTGAATGGGGGAGCAGTTGTGGGGGAAGAGGGAGTGAGAGGGAGACTGTTTTGGTTTTAAGGCTCCCAACTTTACTATTTAGATTCATTCTCTCCATTTTGAACAACCTGGATTCCAGCAGAATCAGATAAATGTCATGGAAAAAAACTCTGATAAATTCACTGTAAGCTTCAAATGGCAGACAGACAGAGGAAATCTGCAAAATGTTCAGACAATGTACTTTCCGATTTCCTACATGATCAGGTCTTTGCAACTAAGGCATGGTTAACATTTTTATTTCATGGTTCTCTTTAGACATCTCAGAGCGGTGGTTAGAATAATGTTTGCCTATTCATTATTTAATCAGTTTAAACTCTATGTACTTTGACGGTCACCGTCCACCTTGACCACTGACATCTGCACAGTATCAGAACATTGCACTTCCTTGTCTGGATAAAATGATGCCAGTAATTGGAATCCAAGCAGCAAGTGCATTTCTTCAAAACATAGTAAGCATTTGTTTTCCTTAGCAATTTTATGAGGTGCAATATGTTAATATGTATACAGCTCCCTGCAAGTAGCCAAAAATGTGTATTATGAAAATATTCACCAGAAATTTTCTTAATTGCACCGTTACAAACCCCTTAAACTGACCTTTCTGTGTCAAATATTAATGTCTATTATACTTTCATAGTTACATTTAAATGACATTACTGTGGCCCATTTGACGAACTCTTGGTCATCTATCAGGTTAGCAATCCTTTTCTACTTCTTCAGCTGTCTCATAGAACTCAAACTGTGCATAAAGCTGATGAAAAGAAATTCAGCTCTAAGCTTGAAATCACACAGATGCACTTTTAACGCAAAGCTTCTTTGTGGATTGGACTTAAATTATGGGAAGATGAGCAAAACTCACTGACCATGTAATATTAAAATCATCCAACCTCCCTTGGAGAAATAAATTCCAGTGGGGCTTTAGAGTGGTATAAAACTGCATGAAATCACAGACAGAATGGAGGAACTTAAATTACTTCGGACTTGTCTTTTAATTACGCAGTTGGTGATTAAGTAAGTGATCTTTTAATGCTCACTGTTGTGTGTGTCATGTAATTCTTGGTTGTCAGGTGTATTCATGTTGGTCAGAGCTTCTAGTCCAAATTTAACAGCAACAGCATTTGTGTCAGCTCAGTCTGCGCGTGATTGAAGCAGTCCTGCAGCTCGATATTTCCTCACCTGTATGTGGGGTTGTAAAGAATTTGTATACTCAAAGTGGCTGAGGTAAGGAGAAATTCGCAGTACAATTAGATTCTCTATTAATGACTCTGCAGGACAGCTCTCAATGTGCATGGCATTTTATACCCACACTGTACAGCTCATCCCACTAACTGAATATTAAATCATAAAGGGTATGAACTAATATCCATTAGGATACTGTGACATGCATGGTTATGGATATTTGTGAATGGACACACTGCAAATAATGTTTAGAGTTAAACCAATGCATTAAAAATCCAATTAATTTATCTCAACTGAGACACTTTATGATATGACATGCAGCATATATGACCATGAGCTGAAAAAGACATGATCTAGCCTTTCTTTATTCAAAAGTAAAAAAAAATGTAGATTAAGATAATGATGGTACCTGACTTAAATGTTTGTAAACTGTATTTCAATAAGTTCACACTTTTTTTTTTAATGGTTGTCTAACAAAAATAAGGGAGAGATTTCTTTATTCTGAGAACTTGATGTCTGCAATGACTCATCAAGAAAATGTTTAGGATTTAAGGCCATGTATTTATTTTCAGCCATGCTAGTGGTGTGGCTATGATGGCACACTGCCTGGTAACACTTTGTATTAGGCCACACTGACCACCATGGCTGCCATTCACATGGCACAGCTCTTATTAGTCATTATAAAGCACTTATTAACCTTTACCTACGACTGGCCCCACGGCCACTAGCCATTAACCACAAAGCCATAGATATTTTCCCTCACACCCTAATACTGCTACTGACATAAGGCTGGAAGCTGCTGTGCATGATCATGATTCATTATGCTTGCCCAGCATGGACCTTGTTAGTAGTAACACTAGAAAACTCCATTAACACATGACAAACATGGTCTTGAACACGAAACCACGATCACTTCAGAAGACATTCTGTGTTATAGAGACTTATAGATAGACTATTTGGACAATTATTCATGCTTTTGTTGTAAGAGTAGACCATATTTATCAAGTGTTACTATGAGACACCATTGCTTATTACCTTATGAGGTTCAATATCGAGCAAAGCATATTAAGATCGTATAATTCATATACTAAATCATACTTACTATCAATAAACAGCAATTAGAAGCACATGAAATATAAAGTTTCAAGATAAAGTACTAAATTCATATTTAATTAATACTCTAAGTTGTGGTGAACGGCGTACTGTACTAACACCTGATCTTAAATACGGGTTATTTTATAATGTAACATTATCAGCTATCTAACATTTCATATCTCTGTAGTAATGTTATGGAAGGGGGCAAGAATTATTATAAGAGACTTATTATTTATTAACTTTAATTTTATGAGCCAAATGCAAAAGAAAGCAGGGCAATGAGATGACATGCTGGGATTCAGCTGTAATGGTTATGGTTAGGAGGGTAGGTAAAATACAAGAAACCAAGAGCTCGCCACTTGTTAGCTAAGAGTATCACGCATTAGGTCAATGCAGGTCTCCACAAAGACAGGTGTACAACTGTAGCGTGTGTGTGTGTGTGTGTGTGTGTGTGCCTCAGAGAGAAAGGGAAAGGTTCTAATACATGAGCTCTACACAGAACACCACTAACAAGAGCTCTGACCGAGTTGGATACGAGAAATTTATGTCCATTCATTGTCTTCAGCTATCTTCCTCATTGGACAGTGTCTCTGTTCAGTTGACTCCGGAGAATTCAAACACAGAAGAAGCTAGGTAAGATTTTCTAATTTGACAAAGTAATCCATACAAATATGTTGTTTATTTTTATATGTATCTGTAATCTCAACTTTTCATTTATTTTTAATCTTCAACAAACAAACCTTCCTTTCTAGAAACTGTATTAATTTTCAACATGATTAGTTAATGTTTGCGTTTAAAATATTATTTTACATCCAGTCAGTCAGTCTGTGGGGTACTGTTAACTTAAACACACTGAGAAATAACTAGGAAATATTTGGATTGTATAAATAAACAAGGTCAATATCTACGTTAAACAAGGTTTTTCTTTTCACTCACATTGCATTTTCTTTTAGTATCCTGGTGGACAGGATCAGACGATGGCACATCATCAACATTACCTTCAATGAAGAAACAAAGGAGGTTCTGGAGTTCAGCGCAGAAGGTTATGATAAGATGTGACAGCAACGCTACTGTTTGATTCATTCTACCAGAAATTAGATTTGCCAATCTCTTCTTTCCCCCATCTCCTGCTTCAAATCCACCTCTTCCTCTCCTTCATCTTCCTGAATTCCAACCTCATCACCTTAAACTTTCTCCTTCCCATCCATTCTTTCCATCTTTATCATCCTGACCTTTCTATTTATTCTTACCCAAATCCCAACTTCTTTATTTTCAATTTCTCTGTTCAATTTCTGTTATCTCTCTCATCCTCTGTCCTTCATCTTCTTCTTCCTTTACTGCTCAATTTTTCCAGCACACCTGTCTTCTTTCATCTTCTTTCCCACCAATCACAATTCCTTTCTCTCACCAACCACAGCTTCCCTCCTTACCTCCCACCCCTCAATGCATCTCTACCATCCACCACACCTACCTTTTTCGCTCTTCCTCTTTACATAACCATAATTCCTCCTCTCATCCTCCTACCTCACACCCACTATATCCTCATCTCCTTTCTTCATTTCCAGAGCTTCATCTTCTTCCTCTCACTGATCTTCTCCATCTTCATTCACCTTCCTTTCTTCTTTTACCTCCAATATTTTCGTCCTACATCTCCTTTACCCTCACATTTCCTATCTTTCACCATCTCCTCTCTATCCGCTCTTCCTCCATTTTAATGTCTTCCTTTACCTCCACACTTCCTCCTGCCTTCCATCCTTCTTCATCTTTCTTCCTAGTTTATGTTTCTTCACACCCACTCTATCGTTTGGATGGGAGATTTGAAACATCTCCTATGCGTCACCCTTATCCTTACTTCCAATAATGTTCCTATTCTTAACTTTTGCTTTTGTCTCCTCCTCTCCATTTCGTTTCATTTGATTGGCCCATTCCTCTTATTTCGCCTCAGCTTTCTCCCCAATCATCCTTTTAACCTTATTCGTGACTTTCCCATTTAAATCTAACTCCACCTTGCCTCATTTTTCCTCCTTCCTGTACCTCCCTCCCACCCATCCTCTCTGTCTGTTTCGTGGATGGGGAGTGAGCCTCCCATCCTTTCTTTAACTTCCAGTTCTGCCATTCCTACCATCCTTTCTAACTTTATGTTCCTTCTTCATCCTCCTTCCTCGACTCTCTCTGTCATCCTCTATCCATTATCTACCTTATTTACTTTTCTATTGTCTCCTCCCTCCCATTTACTCTCATCTGCTTCCATTTCTTCATTTTTTTTTCCTTTACGCTTTTCACCTTCTTTCCATCTTTGCTTACCTTTTCCATTCTTGTTATCCCAAATCTACCCACTCCTTTGCACCTCCCTCCCATATCTCTTTTTATAGATACAGGAATGGACCTATAATGATAGTAGTCATAGAATATGATGAGTAGAATAAGAGATTAATAAAGCTAATAATGACTAATAAAGTGTTGCTAATAAGCAACCAATTAATATATTAAATTAAAGACGCCTTTACTGTTGTTAGAGGCTGCTAATTAGAAAATATTAGTATGTTAACAGGCAATGCCAAGATGATGGACAAAATAAGCACTACACCTGCTAAACAGCATGTTACGTTAGTGTGCTGACATCAGCATTTGCGTTCAAAGCAGTCAGCCATTGGCATAGATGTTGAATCTTGTAATCTTGTTTAAAGATCTGTCAAAAGTTTATTTCTGCCAGTATTCTGCCACCAGTAGCTAGGATGATGACTAAATGTATTTTGTATATTTTGGCATTAATTATCACATAACGTTCACACTTGGCACCTTTGTTTTTTTCCTCCTGGTTAGTCTGTGAGATTTTCAGACTGATTGTCAACTGAAGAGTATATGTAACGTACCTGAACTCATCTGTCATTACAGATGCTCTTTGAACTACCACAGCCATGGCAAAAATGTAGAATAATACAAAACATGCCATAGTACATTTTTTCAAAAATGGACGATCATATATCTCTGTGAATAATGCCATAATGTTGAAGCATCTGTCTCACTCTGTATTACATTGACGACATATTTTGCCACTGGCCTTGCAGAATCTATCATCATCACTGTGTTTTCTGAAAATAGAACCTCATGTTTTACCTCTACAAAGAAAAGTCTATTAGAATTAATAGACTGCTGAGCAACACTAAAATGCTCCATGAAAACAATCTCATTTGCTTTGTTTTGCATCAGCATTTCAAATTGACTGAATTAGTCTGGGACGACAGTTTATACAATATGCTGTCACTTGCAAATCTAGTGTAGTAGATGATGAAAATGGGAATAAAATCACTTGACTACATACAGCAGTATGCTCACATGCCACTGGCAGAATTGCTTACTGGGAAATAAAGTTTTTCAATGATGACACCGAAAGCTGTTAAAACCTGGAGGTTTAGTGACAGAGCTATAAAAAGCCAGCGAACATTGGACATGGTTGTAGCCTCACAGACTATTTTACATGCCTTAATAGCATAAACAATATAGTTATGTTCCTGAGCTTTATACTTTGCTGTGTAATTCTGGTAAAATAGCATGGGAGCAATTTACTATGTGCTTAGGACTGCATTACATTTCATGCCTTGATTTATCTCTGGGGATAGCACTTAGGTCTATCTCAGGCGGGGTGATACAATTAAGTGTGAGGGAGGTAGTGTTTGGAGCACAAATTAGTGTCGAAACCCCCCTGTTATTCTTTCAAGACATTATTATACCCAGAATTATCAGGAGATTGTCTAGAAAAACTTAAAAGGATGGAAAGGCAGAGGGCATAGATTAAAAAGGGCTGGTAATCAACCCAATTCAGGGCCTGATGCATGATGCAAAAAAGAAAACAATTTGTTCTTTATGTTTAAAACTGCATTTATAGCTTTTTGGACATCAGGGGATAGAGAAAATCTAAAACAAGCTGAAAATCATATTATTGCCTTACAATGTTATGTGGCTTATGTGTTGGTCAGCAGTTGCCGTTTAAGAAGTCCAGCAGACACAGAGCAACATCAGCATTTATATGAAGCTGAGTTTCTGTCCACTTTTCAAATATTCACTCTTTGTTTAGCTCCGCTTTGGTCTCCACCTACTTTGACTGAGCAATTAATTATATATCAAAAAAGTATAGGCTTCACTTGTTACAGCTTGTCTTAACAAGCTGTATCAAGTGAAAGTTTCGGCTGGCAACAATTTATTTCAGTGGGTATAATGGCCATGTCCAAATATGGACTAAGCTGTGGCTTTTTGCTGACCAAGAGAACAGAAAGCTTTTTGCTCAAAATTTATTTAAGTGGTCACTTCGCATAAAATTTCAGACTGACAACTGACAGTTAGCTCAATAGTTGTCCACTCTAAATGACAAACAGGTTGTGGACAGAACTGATAGAAATGTGTATGTTTGTAAGCACATTATATCATTATTTTTACAATTTCAAAGCTTTAACCTGAAGCCTCCAGGATTCAGGGCTATAGTGCAGCTCATTCTGTCAGTCTGAAGCTAACGTTAATTTAAGCAGCTACTGTGCAGAGCTGTCCAGTAATTAAGGATCACTAGTAATATGTCAAACAATGTCAGGTGTGACCTACTAGCAGCATTATTGGCCAATAATGCAGCTGTTGTCAGTAGTGTAAATATAATGCCACTTTCGAATGTTATGATTTTTTGAATATTACTGAGTAATGTTGATTATCACTAATATAATATCGATAATATAATATCGTACTATGGGCAAAGGGCAAGACTGGGAAATTTTTCTTTAAAAAACCAGGCAAGTTTTATTTAGCTCAGAAGTGAATTTTTGAAAGCTGTTACCATAGCAACAAACAATTACACCCTTGCAGAGACAGTAGTACACGCCAGTTTCAGCCACCTTTGACTCAACTATTTGATGCTAAATATAAGTATTAAGGTATGATACAGTAAATGAGTCATCAGTGGCAAGATAAGATAGCAGCTTATCATAATATGATCGATGTTATCATTCTTTAAAATTAAAGAAGTGCTGTTTATGCTCTTTGTTGTAAAAGAAAAGTACAAACTGTTCTATACCAACTGACCTCACATGGTTTCCATTGCTGTTAGAGGTGTACCTGTGGCACCAGACCCATGAATCACAGACCTGCATGAACAGATGGGCTCCACTGCATCATTAGTACCCACAATTCGCAGGGGCATCATCAGTGTCTGATTTAGCTCAGATCATGAATATTCATGATTTGTCTTTTCTCCCAGACAATGTGATGAAAGCTGAGGCCAAAGTTCCATTGAGCATATGTGGCTGGATATGGATCAAATTATCCTCAACCTCATTTATCACTAGATTTTTTTGGACATATGACCATGAGGGTGTGCTTGGTCATTTTGCAAGGTGGCGGTCAGAAGTGACCATAGGATGCAGAATTAAATGCCTCTGTGTTCCTCTGGCTTTTATTCATCTTATCTTTCATTCTAAGATGTCTTTCAATGTCTGTCATCTCTGCTGGTGGGACCATGTATACCAGCTTAGAATTTATCAGTCAAAAGACTGGGACAAAGAGGTGATGGACTCCTCTATTAACTAACTTGTCAGTCATCATCTCTTGACCCATCCTCGCAAATAGAGGAGAACACAGTGGTTTCAGTGCTTTGGTAGTCTGCACCTTCGTTATTTTGTTTGCTGTTGCACATTTTAATCTGCTCTGCTGATTGCTTTTCGCCTGCCTTGGCTGACAGCCCTACAGAGCCTAATCACAGGGCCAGAGTTTTATGTCACTGCGGCCCAAACATAATCAACTGGACAGATTATGCTAATGCTCTCACATCCGAAGAGTAGTGTAAGCCTCAGACAGGACCACAATCCCTGTCAAAGGGATGTGACAGACAATTCATTTTCTCCTGGGATTGGCTATCTGTAGGCTATCATTGAAAATGTACAGTGTGAGTGGTTTAGTTATTGCATTTTCTCTTCTTTCATTCACTATGTCTTTCATAAGGTCTAGGTCACAAGTTGGTACATTAAAGTACTGTCTTTGTAAATGCCACACTATATGATGTAACAACAAATAAAAAGATGAATTTCTTTTTTTTTTCCCTGTTTGGTTCCACTGTCTTGCATGACACTCACTGACTTGCATGAGGTGTTTCAATGTACATAAAAACTGTCTCAGGCACGTATTTCAGTCCTTACAGCACTCATATAGTCTAGCCAACAAAGAGAGAACATGAAAAGAATTTAGGTCTGATATGCAATGTCTGCTAAGGAAAAATATAAGAATTCTTCAGGCTTCACAACCAGCAGGTCTCCATTAACATTTTCTTCAGTCAACTAAAGAATATCGTCCTTGGTGCCTTTAAAGCTGCATGTGTCCACCTGAATATATCCTGTGACATGCAACAACTTTATTTCTTGTAAGGTGTCAAACTTCACAAAAAATGAGCCAATGGTTTAAATGGTAACTTTAAACCATTTCTTAGTCATCTGACCTTTTTCAGAGTTGCCCTATAAGAGAATTTTGCACTATTCAGCTTCTTTTAAAAGATCTTGCCGCTGATTTGACTCTAAAACCACTTAGTGAATTGTTGTATAGAATGAATGAAGTTTAGAAGCTAGACCATTATTATTGCCTTTATGTTTCACTTAACTGTAGTAATTTGGCTGTTAGATGAAGGGCAACAAGCTACAAAGGAAATATGTAAAGTCTCTCTTGCTTTGAACTAATAATCAACATTGCTGATCAGACATTGGTAATGGCTATGCCAGTTACAGTGTGGGTATTAACGACATTCTACCACAAGTACCATTCTGTACTTTTACAATTATGATTAAAAGTACAGCACTTAGGCTTACTCTTCTTATATATTACCATTTAATGGCCCATTACTGTCATGAAGATACATTCAATGACAGTCCCACCCTTTAGCCATTTCACAGCCATTGAGGAAAAGTCAATAAAATGTATAGTTAAGAGGTTTGATGCCTAGCTCACTGACTGAAGCTCAGGTATGCATTGTGTGTGCAAGTCATTCACTTGTTCACAAAACATAATTACATATCTAAACAATCTGTTCACTACTTCCACCACTAGCCATTTCTAATGGCTTTTGAAGACACCAACATATGTCATTCAGCTGATGCAGCACATTTGATCAGAAAACATTTATATAGGTTGTTTTGAAAGGCACTGGTATAAATTTTGTTATTAAGTTTAGATGATATGTTTGATTATTTACTTGATTTCTCCTTTGCAGATTAAGCAAAGTCACGCTAAATGGCTAACCCAAACACCTTTTCCTTTCGCACAACAAGACTTGCCAAAACTCTATGTTGTTGCATATGTCCAAGTATTATTGCCTATACTCTGAAACTGTTGTTTCACTGAACCTGTAAACCTAGAATTTCTTCCAAAAAGTCTAACAGCAAAGGCCAGTTGCCCAGATTGGCAGCATTCCAGGCTCAGTATTCATTAGACTTTTAGCTGAAAGTTATTTGGGCTCTGGGGTTTAGCCTGTATTGGAATTCTGCCCCTGTACTGACCGACTGGCTTTGATGTAGCTTCACAATTTCATGGCTTGCACAGATCCATATTATTCCCTCAAACTTTCTAATTGTGTTTTACTCTCCGTTCCTCCTCCTGTAGCAGAGCTCAATCTAAAGCCGCGCTAACATGCTGACATTTTCAAAGCCCAGGCCGACCAACTGTTATTACCCAGTGGTTATAACATTTGTGTATAGTATATGTTACTGATGAAATTCTAGATTCACGGTTTATATTTATAATTTTCCTCTTTTCTATCAAAGTTAGGTTTTTACCTTTTACACTCATCAAAACATAAATGTAACATCAGTGGTATACATTTAAAATGTATAATACCTAGTCCTCTAGTCTTTTATAGCTTTTAATACACACATTCTTGGCTTGGGATTTTTTTTCGGTAGTGAACAATATAGCCCAAAGCCTTTTGAATTAGTATCCAGCCTGCGTACATTCAGAGACAGAGAAGAAGGCAGGCAGAGACCTTGAGGATGTAGAAGTGAGTCGTGAGGCCTTGCTACTCCTGCTCATTAGCTACATGAAGGAAAGGGGTGGGACAATACACTGCCAAGACTCAGCTACATCCCTCTTGCTCTCCCTCAAACAATAAACTCACAAATATGGCTATGGGATGAATAATATATCCCCCTATCAAAGTAGGGATTCTCTTGCAATTGTTTCTCTCTCAGCCTCTGCACAGCTAAGGCTATCAACAACCCCTTCTGGTCTATTTTCTCTCAGCACTGACCAGTCCCTGAGGTGCTGGTCTGGTATTGGTGTGTGCGTGCCTGCAAAGGAGGACAGGACATGTGAAGCATGCATATGAAGATTAGATCAAAGTCCTTATGGGCAAGTTCCGCCACTCAGCAGCAATCTTTGAAACACCCCCAGGCAGTTATTTCAGGCTAACAAGATCAGACCCCTATCTAAATGAATAGGGAAAGAGCCATAGCTGCACTGTCAATGGTCACCAGGACATTAAAACTGCATGCAGAGGATCACCAGTCCAATCTGATTTAAAAAAAAAAAAAAAAAGTTTTATAAGTTCGGTGACTTTGCCCCAAAATAATGTTTAAAATCTTGTTTCCATGGGTTATACACAAAAAAAAGGATGACTGCTGGAACTGTTAAACAGTTTAAACAAACAGCATAAATGAGTATTTGGAGCAGAGACCAATAGCGTCTGACCTTCACATCTTTTCTAGATTGTAGTACAGAGTCAACAAATTCACCTATGGAGACCAAAAAAAAAAAGAATATTGTGATCCTGCAACCATGATGTTCTTGATTGCTGTATATTGATAACTAGTGCTAGCTGCATGGTGCTATTTAATGCATTTAGTTTTTCTATAAAGGCTGAGAATGTCATGATCTGCCCCCGGTGAGACTCTATTTCCTGTTTTTTAATTTTGAAACCATTTTCTTATGGAGTAGTGGTTTTACTTTCTGTCTTTGTGTTTTGTCTGCCCCTTTTCTACATTAAATGCGTCTCGTTAGTTAATTAGTTAATTGTGAGTATATATACTCTACTTGCTTCTTCCCCCTTGAGATGAGAATGTATGTTTGTTAGTGTGTGCTGCCAGCGTTTATTCCTGTGTTTTTCCTGATGTACCTGTATCTGGGACATTACTCCTGCCTGCCTGACCACAATGTAAGCCTTTGTTTCTTTTTTGTTTAATGTATCTAGGATGGAGTACTGTACTTTTGATAATGTTGAGAAAATAGTATCTAGACAAACCTGCGTTATCTGGTATCAATATAGTTTTCCTAAAGTACCAGTCAAAAGATTGGACACACCTTCTCATTCAATGTTTTTTTTTTTTTTTTTTTACTACTTTCTACATTGTAGATTAATACTGAAGGCATCAAAACCATGAAGGAACACATATGGAATTATGTAGTAAACAAAAAAACAAACAAAAAAACAAACAAAAAAACAGAATATCTTTTAGATTTTAGATTCTTCGAAGAAGCCACCTTTTGCTTTGATGACAGTTCTGCACTCTTCTAGCATCTCAATCAGCTTCATGAGGTACTCACCTCGAATGGTTTTCAGTTAACAGATATTCCTTGTTGAGAGTTAATTTGTGGAATTTCTTGCCTTCTTTATGTATTTGAGACCATCAGTTGTGTTGTGCAGAGGTAGGGTTGGTACACAGATCTATACAGTGAATAGCCCTCTTCAACTACTGTTCTAATCCACAACATGGCAAGAACCACTGAACTAAGTAAAGAGAAACAACATCCATATCAGCAACTCAGATTAAAGCCCACATGTAAATGCTTCACAGAGTTGAAGTAGCAGACACATGTCAATACCAGCTGAGACTGTATGAATCAGACCTTTGTGGTCAAATTGCTGCAAAGAAGCCACTTCTGAGGAGAGAATTGCTTGGGCCAAGAAACACAAGGAATGGACATTAGACCAGTGAAAATCTATGCTTTGGTCTGATGAGTCCAAATTTGAGATTTTTGGTTCCACCTGGCATGTCTTTGTGAGATGCACAAAAGGTGAGTGGATAGTTTCTACATGTGTGGTTCCCACCTTGAAGCATGGAGGAGGAGGTGTGATGGTGTGGGGGTGCTTTGTTGGTGACACTGTTGGTGATTTATTCAAAATTATACTTACACACTTAACCCGCATGGCTACCACAGCACTCTGCAGCAACATGCCATCCCATCTGGTTTGCCCTTAGTGGGACCATCATTTGTTTTTCTACAGGACAATGACCAAAACACACCTCCAGGCTATGTAAAGGCTATCTGACCAAGAAAGAGAGTGATGGAGTGCTGTGTCAGATTACCTGGCCTCCACAATCACCTGACCTAAACCCAACTGAGATTGTTTGGGGTGAGTCGGACTGCAGAGTGAAGGGAAAGCAGCCAACAAGTGCTCAGCACCTCTGGGAACTCCTTGGAAAACCATTCCAGGTGACTACCAACCTGATTGAGAGAATGCCAGAAGTGTGCAAAGCTGCCATCAAAGCAAAAGGTGGCTTCTTTCAAGAATGTAAAATATAAAACATATTCTGGTTTGCCCTTTTTTGTTTACTGCATAATTACACATGTGAAGTGAGAGCTCAGTCATTGAGTTGTGCGGCACATATCTGACTATCATAAAGAGAACAGCAGTGTGACTGTGTGTGACTTTTTTACTCTGGTCATCAAATTAGTTTTAGCACCACAAAAATGAGAAACACATTTCAAGTACAAAGTCAAGATATATTTCAGTCCTCATTTCCAGCAATGTTCATTAGATGCCTTCATCTTTATGAAAAGAACAGATGACTGATTATCTCTCAGTGCGTAAGAATCAGAATTTTCACTGGTTATAGTATATGAGGGGGCTTCAAAAAGTTTGTGGAAAAAGGACAGTTTTGTGTTGCAACATGCATTTAAGTGTTCATGTTATGACACATTAGTACGAGAACATACAGGTGCATTGAGATCCAAATGCGTATGATTTTTAGCTATGTACATTTTCCACAAACGTTTTGAAGCCCCCTCATGTTGTGATCATTGTGGTGTACTGTTGATCATGAATAATGCATTTCAGCCATAACCTCTGCACTCTTTATGTTTTTTTTTCTCAGTTCATTATTAGGTAGCAAACTTCAGCGTTTAAAGCTGCATTAAGTAGAAACCATACTCCAAAACAACAACAGCTCTTGTTCTGTCATAAACATGTGATTTATATTTTTATTTCCCTTTGTCCCCCCTTACATTTGCCCTATTTTTCTCTCTGCACCGTCAAGCACTGTAGCTGAACTGTGTTGTGTTTGCAATCCTATATAAATAAAGTAGACTTCAGCTGACAATATACTGTGTTGATTTAAGGTCTTACAGCAAACATGCTAGCAAATATTGCCTAGGCAAATGCATCTAGCAGGAACTGAGCATTTCAGCAGTCTTCTGGAATCTCATTACCTGTCAAATTAAATATTCATTGGTATTTTAGTCCTGGTTTGGTCCACCAACAGCAAAATATCAGTTTCGTTGTATTGTTACATAGTCTACTCCTTACCACTCAGTTATTTACTTCGGCTCTCTGCTATTTCATACATAGAAGTAGGAGTAGCATACAGTTTGTGTGGCTTAAGTGAGCTTGTGAGCTGCTGTCCACAGTTTTAGAGGAGTGGGTGAGTAGGTGGATGGAGTCAGTGAGAGCCTTTGGGACTTAATCATTCTGACCAGCAAACCAAAACAATGAGCTGAGAGCAGCTTCAAACTGACGAGACCTGCAGAATGTGGTTTTGATTGGGATCGGCAGTACTATTGACAGTACTATCGCTATCGCTTTATATGGAGTCTTTTGATTTAGTAATATCAAACATACAACATAAACATTTGATAGCGATGGCCAGGGTGACATAAAATAAGTGACCCACAGGGAGCCGAAAAAACAGACTGGGAAAAAGAAACATGGAACCCGGTTTTTGCTTTTTTTTTTCTTGTATGTGCTTTGTCCATAGGGGCCACCATACTCCACAGTGTGACTGTGCAGAGTATCTTTTCTGTAAATGAGGATCTAATTATCTATCTATCTATTGGTCAGTTACTGGTTTTTAATGTTATGGCTGACTGGTGTGGGGTGTGGTTTTCTGAGATACTCCAATGCAGTAAAAGCATTCTGGTGGTAAATTTAATCTAATTTCATTTAAAATTGAGCATACCCCTTTTGTTAAAGTAATAGGCATGAGTCAGTCGTAGCTCTGTAACACATGCTGTATTTCTATTATGACTGCAGCACATGTGAGTAACACTGTTTCTGTGAAATAAACATATATTCTGACCAACAAAAATGTTTGTGGTTCATTACAAAGGCTACTTTTCCTTACTTTTCTGAAAAAGCTAAATTGTATGTCATATGCAGTTTTAATAGAGCACAAAGGGTCCTGTCTCAGTGACACTGTGGCTTTTAGGTGAATAAGACAGAGGAGGAAGTGACTGCCAGGCAGAAACCTTGACTGCAGAAAACATAAATTTCCATAGATATGAGACAAAGCTCTGGTGGTGCCTTTGATATTTCATGGAGCATTTCTTTGCCCATTTGATTTTGATAAGGTTAGAGACAGTGCACCAGATGGAGTAGCAGCCCCAGTAAATATGCTTTTTCCGACCAGGAATTCAATTATGGGCAGCAGATGACTGACCTCATATGCAAGCTGGAAATAAATGTGGTGAGGATCATCCAGTCGAGGTCTGAATAATATACCAGTAAAAGGACAGGGCAAATAATCACCCAAAAGACAGATGAAAACAACTGGCCGATGTGGTTCTCCTTTGAGGTGCTGTATGCTGCGCTGGTTTCCATCACAAGCTTAAGATCAAAGAGGATGGCTAGCCTCAGTGGTCCACGTGAAGAAGCTTTTAATTACAGTTTGTTAGGTTGAGTCCATCTCTCTTGGTTTTAGGAGGGAGAAATAAAGGAGCTGACCAATGTAATGAGGCTGTGGTGAGATGTAGATTGCATAATGAGATTGAAAGGATTAGAAGGAAAACTCTGGGTGTTTTATTTTGACCTTTGACTGGATTTTCATCAAGTACATATTTAACCCTGCTCAAGTGAGGTTATGTATGTGGTTGAAAAAGTCACAACAAATTTCTATCCTCACATTACCACTACCAACTCTCCCCACTAGATTGGGCAAAGACTGCTTTAGTGACTCCCCCCCCCCAAAAAAAATCAACAAATGTAGTGACTTTTTGCAGACAAACTAATGTGCTTGGCAAACGTAACACTTTTCTAATGTGAACAAGATATTGTAAGCTTCCAGGACCAATATCCACACATTGAGGATAATACAACACAGCAGAGATGCTATTGTAAGTGTGGCTTTTTTAAATGTAATCTGTAATCTCATAAAATATGTAGTTAGCTATTGACTCTTTACTTACTCCTCTAAGTAGTAAACTAGTTTAATCCATATCTTACACCTTTTCTTTATTTTGGTTTTGGAAGGGCTAAAAAACATTAGTATGCTTCTTACAGTTCTTCTTACAGCCTGAAGCACTGCTGCAGCATATGGACAATGACTGTTAAGTCAGGGATTTTACATCACTGTAAAACTGAGCTAAATAGACTGATGATCTATCCAGGGTGTACCCCGCCTCTCACCAAATGTCAGCTGGGATTCATAATTGTACAACTTGCTCAACAATTAACATTTGAAATACAATATCCCAGTGCTGGAGTGTAATACACACTCTCAGTGTCATCACCCTGGCTTGATGATAGGCGCTACACTATAGACATGGATGGCCAAACTCGTCTGAGGAGTGCAGTAAATAGATAAATAAATGGAGCATGGACAAGCCTCCTAGTGTCAGAGATGTGCTCAGAAATACACCGGTCCGTGAAAGGATAGACAGATGCAAAGCTGCAAGACATCCCATGGTGTTCCTCTGGAAAAATAGTCAACTTTTTTCTAGAAGTGAAGTTTTTTTATGAAAGCTGTCATGCTCTCAGAGGGGCAGTATATATCAATATTTCTCCTTCAGGATAATATTAAGACTCTTTGAGAGTAGAGGAATGTCTGGGTTATCACATGGATGCTGCAGGAAGCCAAGTAGAAATAAATATTTTTCAAAGCTCTGTGCATTTCTGTTTTTCTAATAAGTTGATCTACTCTAGAAACAGAAACAGTGCTGGCTAATCAACAACAACACATAATGTGAAAAGGGTCACAAAAAACCTACACTCTGCAGTTCCTCTTTGGTCTGTGGAGTGCTTTAGCATCTTTCAGCTCAGGGTTTATCTATTTATTCATTTATTCTATTATGCCTTGGTTGCTGGTTTGTTTCCTTGATTCCAGCTCCAGCAGCAACTGTTTTCTGCCAGGAAATCTCTGACAACCCCACCGTACACTACCTGCCCAGGACAAAACTGTTGTATTTCACACCATCTGAGTGGTGTAAGTCCAGTATTCACTTGTTTTCTAGTCATGGTTTGGTTCAGCAGCTCCTGAGGAAAATATCAGACTCCCTTTAGCTTATTAAAAGTTAAACTTTTTTCACCAGCCACTTGTTTACTTTGGCTCCTTGAAATTTTTATTTTTTATTATTTTTTGCAGTAGTGTATCATCGGTGTGTGCGAGCGTATGAGTGGGGAAGTCCGTGAGAAATGGTGGGACTCAACAACCGCACAGACCAATGGGCCAAAACAATGAGCTGAAAGTGGCTGAAAGCTGCAGAGCATGGGCGATTGAAACTATTGATCCTTTCACATTACAGGCAGTCATTTGACTCAACCTTCACTGTTTGTGGCTTTGTTGCATATCCTCACTCCATATGCAGTATTAAAACACATATAATAGACCACATATATTTTTATATTACTCCAAAGAATAATGTCACAAAATTTAGATCTAATCAAGGTTGTATACTGCAAATCTATAATCCTTGTTATGACCATTAATCCGAATTCTCTAACTGTGCAGGCTGAGACTTGCATTAATGAGGAGTTTATCTGACGTTTTCCATTGAGATCCAGTTCCAGTGCATTAAGGATTTGCCTTTACATAAAAAGGATGGTTGAGGCAATAATAGAGGGATGTCCCTACAGTTCTTGGATGTCTTTTCACAGCCATAGATGGCATTGATGGACGTGTCTACTCTTCTTGAACATAGTACCTACTCCTACAATAGCAATAGAAGGAAAATAAAAGCATGGTTGAGTCATTCTTCTTCTTGCCTGTATACGTAGTCTCCCCTTTAGTTTTGTATTTGTATCAGATTTTGCATTAATATGATATGCATGAAGCCAGTGTGATTGAGCCAGAGAACTCTAGACCCCTCTGGAGGGTGGTGTAGGGCACTGGATGAATTTATAGATAGTACTATCTCCTGAAAGCAGCCTTTGATATCTGTGCCAATGAATTTAAGCTTTGCAGTCAGAGATACGAGAGAGCGAATGGAGTGAGGGGCAATCGAGGCCCAAGTGCACAAGCTCATTCTTCCAACTGACAAGCTGCTGATATCCTTTTCTAATCACGGCATGCCTCATGTGTGCAGTGATCTCTGTTATAGTCTGGAACTGTCCATCTCCTTCCCTTCTCTACCATATGTTTCGATATCTCTGCCTCTATAAAACAGATGGTAGTTAGAGGCAACAGTTAGCTTCTTTCCTCTCCTCTCTAAAACAAAAGGTACAAACATGACAAAGTAGGCCAGTAGGTAAACCGTGAGTGTGGTAACTCAGTTATACTGTGGATTCAGTCTTGCCTGTTGCATTACGTTATACCTTATCACAGGGATATGACTGTGCTGTGATGTGTTGATCTGCAGCTGTGGATTGTAGCTAATCAATCCACAATGTGGTAGACATCTTAAAACTGTATGTCACTCATATTATGAGAATTAAATCAGCTTCATATACCATGCAAAACACACTGGAGGTGATTATTTTTCATATATATATTTATAGTGTTAAAATTAATATAATTATTGCACTTATCATATTTCTCAACTGAGGCTCTCTTATGATGCCCCGTTTTAAAGATCTTTCTACACACCCACTCACTCCATCACTCAGTCAGTCACTCACTCACTCACTCACACAAACACACAAGCTTCACATACAGTACAGAGTTCCCATTATTTTTGCTCAGTGTGACACTCCCCCCCACTGGTTATAACAAGTCATTACAGCAATTTTCCCTGCTGATCTAAATCACAGCGAACAGTTTCTGTCTTTTGCTGCAGTAGCCTTGACAGTGTGATTTATAATACATGCTTAGGGCTATGAGAGTAGCATAAATTAGGTGAAAGTTTACCTATTTTAGCAGGGATTTTATAAATGTATTATGTCAGCACTGCAGGTAAAAGGTATATCTTAATCAGAAGGGTGCGATAATGAATCACTATACATTATATGGTTAGACAAAGTTTCAGACTGGCTTTGGCACAGGATCACACAAGGACACAATTTAGAAAAATGTTCAAAGTTACTGTACAGATATTACAATATTTTACAATATTTTACTGTATTTGATAAAATCTTCCTAATAAAAACCTCAAGCTTGAAATTAATCCTCCTATGGTGCACAAAGGGAAAGAAAAGAGGGAGGGAGGAGGGAGGGTTTTAATTAACAGGTTATAAATGGTTTATAAATAACCTGTATTACAGCAGTGGTGGCATAGCATGAAAAAGTATATGACTGCATTAAAAAAACAGTATAATGTAATTACTGCAACCTCGCATCATCATTGTAAGGTAGTGTGGGTGCAGAGTTAAGGTTAATTATCTTCACAATAACGAACTGTAAAATGGCATATAGAATAGAATAGAAATTGGAATAGACTTTGAGTTGAAACTGTTTTGTCAATGCTGTTGTTCGTAGCCAACATGGATGAGAAGTCCTTAAATAACTGGAAAATGAAAATGGAACTTTGATATCCCATAACAACTAAACTTCATCTGCAGGTGAAGTTCATGGTATATGATCAAAAGCCCCAAAACAGCTAACTAAATAATTGTTTTGTGAGATGCAAGGTCAACACAGACTTACTGACTACAGCCTGACCATTGAGATTGATGGACACAGACAAACCTGGCAGCCCAGTGGGAAAACAAAGTCAGTTCAGCCGGCAAGAGGCAGAGAGAGAGCAGCACTGCAACAGCTGTACAGACACACCTACAAAACTCCTACACACCAGTATTCACACACAGTAAAACAAAATTCGGTAACACCTTACTTAGGTCCCCATATTTAGCATTTAAAAGCAATAAATATTTAATGAATAGTTTATAATACACTATAATGCAACTGTATGCAGATGTAAGTCTTTGCAGCTAACTTAACTCCCCCTGTGACATTAACCATAAGTGGAGGCTGGTCTATAAACAGATAATGAATGACAATATAATAAAACACAGTTACCTATTAGTATAACCTATACTTTTTATTACTTATTTACTGAATGTTTGTATAATACTAATAAATGCTAAATGTGGGCATTTAAAATGTTATGCAATATATTACTCTGCCATGTTACAGCCAGGGGAAAATGCATGAAACTCAGCTTCCTCAAAATATGATTCTCAATTGTTAAATTACAGAATTACTTCACACTGTATACCTTATATAACCTGCTTTAACCTGCAACACTGTACCTAATTATGGCCTTGACAATAAAGCCAATTTGAATTTGACAGTATCTCTCTGTTTATTAATAAATGCATTTACATTAAACCTGTATGTACGAAAGAGACCAACACATGTTTCTACTTCGCTTACCTTTGAACCTACAAATCACTTTAAAGTCTATGTTAAAATATTGGTTCGCATGGAGGCTTATTTTCCTTGTCACTGTTAATGATTTAAACCCTGCTAATGCACTGACTACAATACAAGCATAAACAGTAGCTAACAAGCAACCCCCACCATCCATCTGTCCTCCAACATAGATCCCATCACACAAGGACTAGATCTATTGAGCATCCTGACTATATGCAGTATGCCCTGAGGCATATGTGACACTCCACAAATGACATCATAGATCCTGCAGGTATAAATGGTCCCTCCATCATTAAGCTATGTATGATTTATAAATGTCAATCTAATGACTTTTTTGAGGTGCATTTGTTTAACCCAGCAGCACATTTCTCTGTCTGATGTGCAGTATTTAAAGAAATTCAGAGGAACCAAAAAATGGGATATGCATATAAATTTACATATCTGCTTTACAAGAGCACATCAAGTTGACAAGCTCTGGAAACCCCCTCCCCTGCATCCAACAAGTTCAGTAACTTTCTGCAATGACAATCCAACATTCACACCCACTTCATGCTGTGACTGGACAGTTGTCCAGAGAAGAGAAAGAAGGGAACACTCTATATCTCTCTTTTTCAATATTTATTAAACAATTTCTGTCATTTTCTGTCTGAAAATGTGCACTACTATCCCCCAGTGTAAATGATTATTGTTTCTCTCATCCGGAACAGCTATAAACAATTCTTGTGTCTGATGTGGTCAGATAACACATCATACAAACAAATAATTTTCCAGCATGTTTTTCAGCATTGCAGAGTATGCCGCTGTTTATTTTGGTCCATTTGATGGTGGTAGACTTCATCCTTTCAACCTTAAGCACATGTTTATTACTGTAACCATGACGGCAAAAATCTGGAACGCCTGCCATCAGAAGGGCAGTATTTCAGGAGACAATCCTTTGGGGGCTGGGACAAATGACCTACATGGTCATTCAGGTTGGAGGACTTGTTGGTATCTAGGGTGCTTAACAGCATTCTGGGAATTGTAAGAAACTGCTAACTGAGGCAAACCAAGAAAATATACGCCAACAAACAAAACATAAATTAAAAAAAATAAAAAAAGATTTTGTGTTTCATCCTTCATAGATAAGAGCGGGCATGGTCAGTTTATTGCAGCTACAAGGACATGTCAGACATGTTGTGTAGTCAAAACTGATCTTATATCTACATTTTCATTCCTCTTCCAGAGGATGGAGTACATGCAGTACATCTACAGCATCTACTGTCCCACTTTTTGTTATAGTATAAAATGGCTCCAGTGCTGCATTCTTTAAAATAAATAAATAAATAAAAAATAGATGATGAAAGAGAGACTAACTGCATGCCTATATACTTCCTCTCATGCACACACATTTACATAGAGAGGGAAACATGGCCCCCTGTGGATTTATTCCCTGAGCATGTTCTGTTCTTCAAAGCCAATTCAAGCTCATGCATGTCTGCATCCTATGGAGGCTCTCTTTAGGAGGATTAGCATAATGAGGCAGTGCTGCAGCACATTAAGCAGCTTCTTCTCCAGTGCTCTCTTCACCTGCATCTCAGATCTTGTCTTTCAATCACAGACTGGATGACCGCCACCATCATCACACTCCACAGGACATCCAGTCACAGCAGAAGATAGCATGCACAGGGTGTGGGGTTTTATTTTGACATTGGGTGTGCACAACAGGCCTGTAAACCGAAGTGTAATCAGATATAGATGCAGAGAAGCTGCATGGATTAAGTGTCTAAATGGAGGTGCAATGAAGGACAAAATGGTAGATAGTAAATTGAAAACAGGGGTGGTATATGAAGTGGTGCGGGGCTGCTAACAGAGGCTTCATGTAATCAATATTGTTTATGAGAAGGTGTGTGTCTATGTGTGTCAGTGTTAAGAAGATAACAAAAGTGTGCAGAGCTGAAGCACAACATAGGACACTGGATATCTGCAGGAAACTGCAGTAACCTGAAGGTGAACAACATTGGTGACAAACGTAAGTTTAGCCTGGATATACTTAAAATCCATGAAGGGATCAGGATTTGGGTTTCCTGTCCTCTCCAACCTCTGTGCAGATAAGTTCATAAAATTTGCTCAGAGGCAGGCTTAAAGGTGCAATCTGTGAGCCATATGTAAAATAGAAAGTACTCAAGTACCCATTCCTCATCCAAGACAACACAGTCTTGTAAATCTAATGAATATTAATGCACGTAACATTGCATATGCGTTTGCATGGAAGCATACAGAGTCATAGAGAATCATGGTTATTAAATCTAAATACTGGGGAGATTAGGATGAGTTTTGACCATTTAAACTGATCAGTTTTTCAAATTATAAACATTCAGACTGTGTACCGTAGCCTATAAACAATATTGAGCTGTTTAGATATGTACCATTTTAAATTAGTTTCCTACTATTTTTCATTTATTTCCCTTGTTGTTGCTGTTTGTTTGAATACTTTCAGTTGTAAAAGCATTTTGTATGTGCACCCCCGAGAGAGGCACTAAAAATAAAATTTAAAATGCCACCAGGAGAGAGGCTAAGACAAATTTTTTTCATAGTTTCTCTTCCAGTCATTTTGCCCTTCTCTTTTACCATTTATTTTCTGGGCTTGTTTGTTTCTTCAGCACATTTCATAGCCATAATCTCCAACAGCTACTCCCATTTCTGAGTTGCTATGGAAGCCATCCATACACCCCCCCCCCCCCCCCCCCCCCCCCCCCCCCCCCCCCCCCCAAACCCCCCACCCCCCCCCCCCCCCCCCCCCCCCCATCAGCTGAAAACAACAGCCATGTTCTGGAAAACTGTTCATGGGCTGACAATTGCTATTAACAAGGGGTGCAGAGGCACCTCTTTTCCAGTGGCTGACTTATTCAAATCCCTCCTTCACTAAATAACTGGAATGATAAGAAAGCAGCTGTATCTTATTAGGGGTAATCATAATTGACAGGTATCCACAAACGGATTTCGTGCACATGGGTTTATGTGTGCAACACACACAGATATCTGTGTCTCCTCTGGTTTGTTGTAGAAAGATGCTGCTCAGTCAGCTGGAAAAGAAGTGTAACAAGAGAAAATATAATCTGAAGACAGAAATACAGTGCATCAGTGTGAAGCTATTGTGCTTGACTATCTGTGAGCAACTAACAGTGGTTTTATACACATATTTTTTAACAAACATTGACACAAAATGTTTTCTCCCATTTTTGAAAAAGCCCACATTGGTTGGTTAAGTAGCCAATCATTAGCAATTTAAGTGTCGCTAATTTAGATATTTGACAAGTTGTTGGCATTGAAACTGGAGGGATCAGTAAAAAGCTCACAGACAACACATTTATTTTCCACCAAAATATCTGATCTTGCAGCACAATATCCACTTGTAGACTACAGCATTCTTAAACCTTTTTATGGTTATGTTTAGGCACTCACAGCACTTGGTTAAGGTTAGTAATAGATCGTGGTTTGGTTTAAAAGAAAAACGTTCATAGTGACTTCAGACGCAATCTGTTTATTTACCTTTAACCAAAACTATGATCTTTCTCCAGTCTTACCCACCATCCACTGCAACCACGCCCTGGCAACTCCGCCTAAATGCAGCACGTCATTCATTCATTAAAAAAAAAAAAGTTCCCTCTGAATGTTATCCAGCCAGTGACACTTGCATAGTATATGAATGTAATTTCTATGAAGCAGGGATGACAGATATTGTGCAAATTAACACCACCACCACCACCTTGGGTAATTGCATTAGAATGATTACGTCAATCCTTCACAGTCACCAGATCTCAACCCAGTTGAACATGGGGGATTTTGGAGCCACATGTGACTGCTCGCCATCCCAGCCATCATCACATTAAATGAGGCAATATCTTTTGGGAGAATGATGTTCATCAAGTTCTGGAGAATCTATGTCAAAGGGGCAGTGATAGTCCAACGTCTCACAAAGACAGTTTAGATATTTTTTTTCCATCACCTGTCTGTCATTTTTATCAATAAAAGCTTTCCTCAACTTTACACTAACTCACTTGGTGTGATAAATGAGATGTGTTTGTTATTTGGGACATCACTGATGGCTGAAAGCGTTGTAGTCTAATTGTCTTTGGCTCTGCACCTCATTTGGGGTGAATCATCTCAGCACTGTTTCTGTTTCGCACCCTTGTATCCAGGCCTACCATGCATCAATGTGTTAAAATCGAAAGGTCAATGAACAAGAAGAATCTCAAAGCTGCAGTTCTTCAGATTTGATGCTAAAATTGCACAGATGAAAAGTAATTTTCATTTTCATTGTCATGCCAATCCAGTGGTTTAGGCACCATCTGGTGCTCATAATGAGTTCATGATGACTCATTACCTGCTTTGGTTACACTCTTGAATGGTTCTGAGATGGCAGACCTCATATAACATCATGTCAAGTTATGTCTAGAAGTCCTGGATATGCCAAAACCCATCACTGAAACAAAAGCCCACCACTGTTTCTACAAGACTGTTATTGAATCATGCAAAAAACAACAAAACACACAGCTCATTTCCTAACAAATTATTCTGCTGCTGGCACCACTTCTCCTGACCCAAATTTACTCACAGTAATAGGGGATATTTCTGGCATAACTAATAATCCAGTTTGTCCATTCAGAGAGACAGCACAAAGTGGCTATACATCAGGATTGAGATCTATGCCTCTGAAGCCCTGAAGCTCTAGAGCTCAGTTCCCTAGAGTCCTGATCCCATCCCCTGGGAGAAATCTGGAGTCGGCCCATTCTCTGCCTGCAAGAGCTTCAGGAACTCTCCCTCCCCGCACCAGCCAGCACTCTATGTTTGGATGAATTTTACTGCTTACAGACAGAGCTTTGTTCTATTTTGATACAGTCGTGGCATGCTCTCCATTTCTCCCTTTGACAAGTTCACGTTTAATGTATTTCTATTTTTTTCCTTCCTCTCAACACCCTTTACTCTCAGCTCAGTACTTTTTGCTACCTTTTAAGTTACTCACAGGAAAGTAGTGGTTCTTCAAATGGGTCTTCTATAAACACCCATCATGTGTTACAGAACCCTGTTCTTTAGGCACCTTGTAAGGTTCTAGTATTAAAGGGTTCTTTATTCTTATTTTAGGCATTTAATGGTGGGTGATGGCATAAAATAAACATACTCTCCATTGTCTGAGGTGGTTGGCTTCTAACTGGTTCCCAGCTTTATGTTGGATGGCACTTTTAAGCTGTATTCAAGGTTTGCTTATTTGTATGAACAATTCTTCTGTACTGTTGTTGGAAAGGTGATCATATTATTTTTTTGTTTAGAATGTAAGGTCAGCTCGAGCTCTTCATTTTTAGAGGTGATCATCATCAAACTGGATATTCTCACTGTCAATAGCTGTGTGTGGCAAATGTATTCAGTATTTATTATTGTATGCAGGCACACTGTATTATTCATTTTTCAAGTTCTGGGCCACGAGTTCTTGAGTTTTATAGAGTTATTCTGTGCTTATCTGAAGCTTAGTATTTGTATACAAAAATGTTTTCATGGCTGGATCATGCGTTTGTTTTACACCTTACATGTAATATATTTTAATTTGAAATTTTGAAAGAACATTTACATTTTAGAAAGTTTACAGAAGAACCATTTAAAAAGGATCTTTACTAGATAATAAATGAAAGCCTCATTCACATAAGCATAGTCAGGAATTATATATGTTATGTTCAAATATATTGTTGTATTTAGCTTACATTTCTAAAGTTATTAAAAGAAAAATTATCATAATTGCAGTTGGAATCTGCATAGCACAAAATTTAATGACAGCTGAGAATAATTAATTTGTTTTGGGAAAACTGTTGGCGTGACCCAGTTTGGAAAGTTGGCTGGTTTCCCAAGAATGTTTTTTGTGCAAACAATGCACCACTCCTGTGCTTCACAGTGTGCATCTGCTGTCAGCGGTTTTGACAGATAAATAAGAAAGGTCAATTACTTGCACTTACTTACTTAAATAAAGACTTTTTTTTTTTTTTTTACAAATTTTAGTTTATCACCAACAAACATTCTTGTCTGATTATGCCTTTACCTAATTTCAAAAAAAGAGTCGCTGGCCTTGAGGATTTTCAAATTAAAGGCAGAGATATTTGGTATTTGTGAAATTATGGTCCAGTAATCAAAATAGAGGTAATAATGTTCTGAAGTCTGACATGATGCATTTGAGAGTGCCCCATTTCCAACACACCATTTTGTTTGAAAACAACAAGCATGAATTAATACATAATTTAAGAGGGATAAAATGATCCTTGAAAAACAGAAACATATTTGCACTTCCATGTGCTTTACATTAAAACCATCATCAGGAGGAGGCAGCAGTGTTGGGAAACACACTGCTAACAACATGCCTTCATTCTATATTTCATATGTGCACCTATTACTGTGTTTTCATTCTTTTGTGTATCATGTTAAATGTGATGGCCAATTACACACAGATTATATGGTTAAATTAACACCTCAAAGACCCCAACAGTGTTATGTAAGAACATTTAACATCATGCAATGAAATTATGAGTTTGAATCAATCAGCAGTAATATATTTAACAATTGTTATCAGCACTTACCTCAATCTGATGGGGATTTTAAAGTCAAACTGTGAAACAGCAAATAAGCCTCTGTCATGTCTCTTATACTCCTTGTGCTTGTGCCCTTGGATATTCCAAAATAATGGTTTAAGTAGAGAGAAACGAGGGCAAGAGAGGGAGATGACATGCAAATTTACAAATGCATTGCATGTGTAATGGTTTAGTGAAAAAATGACTTTGAAAAAAACATTGTTAACTTTTCAAGCAACAAAAACGATCAACAAAAAATCATATAATCCTGTTTCTGAAATCTATTCAGCAATATTGTTTAAAAATGAAATCTGCATTTTATATGCTTCATTCATTCCTTTATCACCTGTCTATATTTCAGTTTTGCTTCAAAAGCTGGGTAAGCTCCATATTACACCATTAGTTTGACTCAAGACAAAAAAAAAAAAAAAAAAGCTCAACATACTTAACAGCAAACCATATGCCAAGCAGCCATAGGTGACTATGAAAGGTGTTAAAGGTTTCTATTTCAATTCTATATCCTGAGACAGGACTTTCCTCCCAGCCTTCTTCCCTGTAGCTTCATTACTTTCCCTCAAACCCTAATAGCATGAAAGTTTTACACTAGCACACATGCAGCAGGCCTGGTAGACCTCCGCTCCACTCACATTTTAAAACTTTCTCTCAGCAGACATGCTATGGCAAAGGTAGAAACATAAACAAAATAAACAGGTCTTTCTGTCTACAATGTAAACTTTAAAGACAGCTGATCTCTTTTTAGAGCAGAATAAATATCTGCAATTGATTGGATGGACATGATTTTGCCTCTGCTACACATATACACAATGAGCTGTGTGACTTGTCTGACTGCTTAGATTTTCACCTTTTTTTGTCTTCCAGAAGTGAAATGGTTTTTACCTCCATTTCAACACAAACTGCTCATTTGTCCATCATCAGAGAATCTTACCAAACTGTGTCTCAATTGTACACCGAGGATAAGCACATCCTGTGATTGACAGGAAGAGGTGCTGCACCTTGGTGAATGCTTGCCTGACTGCTGAGGTTGGCTCACGGGATTTCCAGAGGAAGCAAAGCATTCGTTTAGGTTGCACGCCTCACTGACTTGTTAGAGCAGAGGAAGATATTGATGGATATGGAAGTGTGGTTGCATTAAGGTTTTTTTTTTTTAAATCCATTTAATTGAATCACCTTTGAGAAAAACCTATGCGGAAAAGTACTGAAATCACAGTGATCATTTACATTCATTCATCAACCTCCACTGGCATCACTTGTTGGAGAAAACACAAGCAACCCAAACATGGTCTTCATGTGGTATTTCTGAAGCCACTGTAGCCCAGCATGTATCCCTTTTATATGAATTTATAAGTATCATATGAATTATATAAAACTTAATTTTGTATATTATGTGTGGCAGGCATGTTTCAGCAATAGCTGATTAATGTACAGACAAAATAAATAAAAAAATAACATAAAGCATCTTAGTAGGTTTTGGGCCACCATATGCTTTAATGCGTCTCGGTGGAGAGCGCTGTCTGATATGTCGGTCCAAAATCTCCCATCAAAAGGGTTTAGATCTGGTGACTGGGATAGCACATTACTCACATAATTTCTCTACTCATCAAACCATTCACTGACCCCTCATGCCATATGGTTGGGAGCATTGTCATCACTCAGAACAAACATTTTACTGATTTGCAGTGACTCTTTCCTCTAAGGCAAAAAATGGGCCCAAACCTTTCGAGCAAAATGCCCCACACAGAATAACAGATCCACCAAGCATTCAGATCTATACTGTTTTCCTGTGTACACCACACATGCACTCACCCACTTGTCAAGAGTATGGTGAAGGATGACACATCTGACTGTATCACTTTTTTCCACATCTCTATAGACCAGTGCCTATGGCTTTTGCACCACTGAACTCTCAAATGTGCATTCATCCTTGTAATGTGGGGTTTATGCAACTGCAACCCCACTGTAATATCCCTCTCAATGTAATTGTCACAGTATATATCACACTAATGCACGAGCACTGCAGTCATCACATGTACGTTGTCAACCTGTCCAACCCTGTTTACTGATGTCTTTCACATAGATCTAAATGCAGATGTCACTTTAGCAGTGTTTCCTCTACCATTGGAAAATTAAGAACACATAATATCTTATTTATGTTATTCATTTAATTTATGTGTTGCACCATGTGTGTGTAGCACCTCCACACACATACATACACCAAGTGGAGGAGCAGGGGAGACAGGTTGTCAACTCTTTAGGCTAAGCGTAATAGAAGCTACAAGCAAGTATCTCTACAATTAAAGATGGACAGATTTCGACTGCAAACATGTGAAAGTCGACCAAAATATCAGCATCTTTTGAATCGTGGTGAGGACACTAGCACATGTCACTCCAATGCACAGTAACTCTGGAGCCTGTATTATTGAAATAACCATCTCAGCTGTTGTCACATGAACTTTTAAGAGGTATAGCTCAGGTATTCCTATCTTTTGCTTCTGGCCAATATGATTATCAGGCATATGATGTACCACAGTAAAGCCAACAGTCTGCATTGAAATTATCTAGATAATATGCAATCAACATGCAATTGGACAAACACTTGATATTTGCACTCCAGACAATGACACAATCTATCAGAAATAGATGTCTTCTTAGCTTTGCACTCCACATGGCTTACAGAGCTGAGCAGGGTGAACTGCTGGAAACTGCAATCACAATCATCCCCTTTCAGACCCAGGCTCAGATTGGCTCTCCAACTGTTTCACTGGTTATACATTTCATAGTGCACTGACGCTGAAAGATCAAGGCAATATTAAAAGGAATACTGGGATAATTTGCTTTAACACTTCACTCAAAATTGCTTGATGAACATGGGAAATTAGTGGCAATTGTGAAAATGTATTTTTATTAAATGAGAGTTAGTCAGTGTTCAGATCCATCTGATGACAACAGCCAGGCTCTTATCCTGTCTTTGTTGTTTGATTTCCAATTACAATGGCCCCCGTGAAATCTAAGAAGCTTATATACAACAAACCAAAGATACAGCTGGCAGTGGTTAAGTAAGAGTTGAACCAGTTTCAAGGATTTTTCTCATGACTTCATCATGTGGAGTACAGCCAACGCTGTACAAAAAGCTGACAGCTGTATTCACCCTGATGTCTGTAAGCAGTAAGCTACATCTCTGCAGTCATTCAATAGCTATTCAAATCCTGTTGTGGACCTTCTGACATCTGCCTAGAACCATACATATATTTAAAATGAAGAAACACTGCCACTTGTCAAATACTATAAAGCAGCTGCAAAATTACAGTGCTTTGCTGTCTAACAAGGTTCAGCAATGAAAGCATGTCACAGTACAAACAGCCAGTGGCTCCCAGTCTGCTTAAATTTTAATTCCCTTACATATTCTTATCCGGTAGTCAACCTGTTCCAGCAATTACTTTACAATGCAGTCTTGTATACTTTCAATCCTAAATTTTGTTGGATATATTTGTAGGTTCTGCATGCATGTAAAGCAACATCAATAAAGCTGCAAGAGGTTCCACAACTGACTGAACGTCTCAGCGCCCCTGGGGAACTATGTACAGTACCAATGACTTCTTTCCATATGTTGGTTTTGGTGAAAGGTTCTTGTTCAGTTACATTATCCTGCAACACCCACTGCAGGGAGTGAGGCGACAAGAGCCCGACTGTTCGCCCATCTGTCCCACAGTGGGTGCCTGGGTCCCTCTCTCGCTCTCTCTCTCTCCCATGAGCCCTAATGTGCCGAGAGGATTTCCCTCAAATTACACACTAGGCTGTCCCTGAGGACAGCAGTGTTACTCTTTGTTGATCTGTGTGCTCCATTGGACCAAACAAGCTGTTTACTCAGTGGGGGAGACAGTAATGGCGCTATATGTTTTGGTTGAACTTGTCATTTGTACCTAGACACATCAGCTCAGATTTTCATCTGTCACAGGAGGAAGGGAATAAAAAATTGTGCCATGTCCATGTTTTGGCATGTTATCTTGAACAAACAGTCACTTTAAATTTCTAACAGCACCTGTTTTGTCTGTTAATACCCCTCTATAAGCACAGGCAGAGCGCACTATCTTTGTAAACTTGCTGTTTCTCACATAAAGTAAAGTCCACATGAGAATCAACCAAACTGCAAATATCATTGCAGTCCATCTTGGTTTTCTCAGGCCACATGTAAGTGTAACTCCTACTCCAATTCAGAGGGTGGTGGTAATGCACCTGAAGACACTTAGTAACTGCTAAAAACATTTGGTTAAAACAAATAAAAGTTTAGTCTTCATGAACTCGTGCCACTCACCCACCTATACAGATCAATGCTTTCTCACTCAGTGGTTGAACTGATTAGGGATCAGGTAAATGCTAGAACAGCTCAGTGTGGCCTCTGTATTGAGTTGAAATCACCAGAGCCACTTTTTCCAGTGGCTTTAATGCGACAGGGAGAAGGATGATTAATTTCAGCTGCTGTCATCACAGGGAACATACCTTGTAGTAGCTACTTCCACAGATCCCTTACTGACATAGTTACAGTTGGGAAGAGTAAAGATTATGTATGTACCCACAGTGGGAGGTGATTAGAATTAGATATTAGTCTGTCTTGAATGATTATTGGCTTCTTGATATCACTTAGCTATCCAATTCAGCCAAGATGAAGTGGCTAAGTGTAAATGAGTTTAAGTGTTTAGAGTGGATTTTGCTAACCTAGACTCGCAGTTCAGAGACATTGGACAAAGAGGTGACAAAACATTATACAAGCTCCAAGCCATATCTTAACCAATCATACTGTGAGCACAAGGCAAACACCCACTGTTCTAAAACACAACATGTCCTTTTTTATCTGTATTGTTCTCCACAGCAGATGCAGTCCAGCCCTGGAACACTTTTATATCCTGGTGACATATTGCTTTTGATAACAACATTCCTGCTGGGGAATCCAAATAAAGTAAGATAATGGCAATCTACTACTCAGTAAGAGCTGTGTGATAATAACTGTGGTTACGCTTACAAGAGTGAAGCAGTACACAGGGATAAATAATGTTTAAGAAGCTCTGTCTTAGCCGTGAGTCCTGCTTCAACTCCTTGGTTAGTCCATAGGGAGAGTGTCACTGTGTAAACTGATGATCCACCAAATTACTTGGTCTCCTCTTAGACCGGCCTCTTTTCTTGATCCATGACAAATGTACATCTGAGTGAGAGGCATGCTGGTTTGAGTAACTTAATTCCTTTAAATGAAATGAAACTGTACCAACTGAACACATTTGTTGAAACAATTTGCACCAAATGTGACGCTGCCCTTTCCAGGCCTTTAAACAGAAAGTTTAGCTCTGTAGTATAGGGGCATCCTGGTGGCCCAGGAGTTTAAGGTACTGGCTATGTAACCATAACATCTACAATTCAATTCTGGTGGGGGATTTCTGCTCAATGCCATTCTTTTGACAATTTTATTTGATTTTTAAAGAATCTTTTAAATAGAGCTGAAAAAAATCCAAACAAGTGACAAAATTCAAACTTTTCCCTAAAAATTTAATGTTGTCTTCTAGAATTAAGGGTAATCATTTTAATACCAGTGGAAAATTGTGCCTTACTCTGTCATGTTTCAAACCGGGAAATCGTATGAGACAGTGAAATTACCTTACTACATGCACAGCAATTTCCTGCTTTAAGAAAATATACTTGCAGGGTAATTCTGCAACAAAATGACAGATGTTTTTGCAGTGTAATAGTAATAAACAAACAAAACAGGTCTAACACTGAGTTTATAGTATTCCTATTGTATAGAATGTGTCATCAGAAAAATTGATGGGCTCAAAAGAAAAATTGAACTTTTTGCATCCACAGTTTAATGGATAGACTGGAGGAGGCAGGAAAATGAACAACTGGATAACCCCCCAGCAATGCATGCACATTTATTTCTCCCTCAAAGCCCATGGGGAGCAATGTCACAATTGTCCTCATTTTCCATTTTCTGCAGCTGGTTTTAATGGCTACAGAATGCTGGATGTAATGAGACAAGCACAAAGTGTAGCATATACCAAAGTAATTTAAATTAATTTCTGTTCCTCAGAGAGAAGCTATCATTTCACACTACTAATGTGGCTCTAGAAATAGCAATGTCAGTTGGTCGGTCCACTGGTCCATTAGTCTGTAAGTCCAACACCTCCAGAGTTATATTATCCATATTGATTAGATATATTGCCATTATATTTAGAACAAACAGACAGTGCTAATGACTTTGATCTACTGACTTTCCATCCACTGCCACAAACAGCTCAAAATTTCCACCTATTCAGTGTTATCCTGACAGGATAGCTCTAAAGCTAACCACATTAACAAAAAAGAAAAAAAAAGAAAAACATGCTACATGCTAACATGTTGCACTAGATAAACATGCCAAGAAGCTAAATGTTACATGCTAAATTGCAATGCTACATGTTAGCGTGCTCCTCATTCACTGATGCACACTGACAGATTAATATAATGCACTTTTTTCATTTACCTCCAAACTGAATACACTATTAATTCAGATTCCTGCTGTTTTTAATGCATGCACTCCATAATACAGGTCAAACAGCTTTTATTTACCCAGTCATACCATCATGTTTTTTTAATCCTTGTAATTGAACAGGCAGCTCCCACTAATTCAAAAAAACTGCTTATGGAGTCGCCACTAAGATCAAGAAAGTGAATTAGAAAGTTCTCAGTCACATCTTTGCACTGGCTTCTTGAGTGCCAAAGATTTGACTTTAGCATATGTTGGTTTATTTATAAAGCAATGAATGGTTTTAGGCCAAAACGCATTTCTGATCTGCTGCTCTGTTAAGAACAGTTCAGACCCTTCAGACAGATCTGCATATCATCCACATGGTCAAAACCAAACAAAGCTACACACAGAAGCCCTGTCCAGTCTCAGTGCACCACATCTGGAGGAAATTCCCAGAAAACTTGAGGTCTCTTAAATGGAAGATTAAAACCTTTATGTTTGCCAAACATTGCATTTTTTATTCCTTTTTATTTTAGCATATTCTGAACAGGGACACTGCACTTTCAGTCATGCATGCATAGCAGTATATCTTCTTATTTTGTTTATACTAACACTGGCCTGTTGGTATGCTGTCCCATTTAGGGTGCCACAAAACATAGCTGGGTTGAGCTGAGGCTGATGGGGCACTGCTTAGACGGATGAAATTAAGTCTGACAAGTCTCGTGACTTTGGTGAGACTTCGCCGTCCACAGGACCACTCATTTCAGCACCCAGTTTCATCTGTTTTCACATCAAGAAAGACGAAATAAACGCATTCGTAGGTCATCTGCCAAGATCGATATTAAATGTTAATATTTTCCCTGCCGTATTTGTCGGTATAGTCAAAATCCATTAATAATTGAATCATGTGGATGCACTGAGAGAGACCGTCCTCAAATGGGAACAGCATTTGTCCTACCTTCCCGCTAAATCATTCACGCTGCTCGTGCGCTACAGGGACACAACAAGCGATCATATGTGCGCGCGCGCACACACACACACACACACACACACAGAGAGAGTTTTTACATCTCAATTAAATGACTCACAGCTTCCTCCACGTGGTTCAGTTGTAGTGCTGCCAAGCTGCTAACTTTTTTTCTCCCACTGAAACTTTTGCATCACATGCAAAGGCAGACACTTTGCACTTCAGAAAGTTAAGCCACAGGAGTTTCGATCGTAAAGTAATGCCAAGTCGCATGAAACCTGCCGACATAATGCGGATACATGATGAGATGCACAGCAACAACCAACGCCGTTACCTTTCCTTCACTTGAGTATCTCCGCCCGTGCTGCGCTGCTCCTGCGCTCTGGTTCATGTTTCACCACCTTGGACAGCTCCAGTAGGGAAAGAACAAGTCTACCAGTCCCGCCGATCGACACAGTGAGCAGCTGCAGAGTGGCTGAAACCAGTTAACTGGTTCGTTTCGAGCTGTTCACCGGTTCGTCTCCTTCTCTGTGACATGCGTGGTTTCTCAGCCAATGATCCCTTTTGCGTAAAGACTTGCTCCGCCGGTGCGCCAGCTGTGAGTGCAAGCAAGCTGTTCATTCATCCGACAGTAACGCTACAGCCAAGTTAGCTCTCACTAACCCAGATATAACATAACAGGCTATCAACAGTCTGGCTGCAGGACGCTGAAAATAAATAGAAAGGGTTATAGTTAATCCAAAACCATCTGTTTTTTCCCCGTAAGTCCTAAATTATTACAATACACGAGGGGACAGGAATTAACCTCTCGTACTAAAATACGAACTATTAAAGACAGATTGCATAACATGATAAAACGGATGACAATAGTCTTCGGCATGTAAGGACATCATGTTTGTACACGTGTTTGTCATGTTTGATTTATTTCTTACAGTATTTCTCTGAATCTGCTGTTTTTATCACCAGCTTGTATTTTCATGTCCCAACCACTTTTATAAATCAGTTTGGAACTATTCTGAGAAATGTGTGCATGAAAACACAATAGGTCAACTTGTATGGTGACTTCTAATGGCAAAGCACATACAAGAGTAAAAGTGCAGACATTGAGGGAAACATGCTTCCAATGCAGAAATGGGTTGACACTGAGAGTGATTAAAAGATAATAAAAGATATGTTTTATTTAACATGTGCTATATGTTGAATAAAACAAAGCAAAATGTAATATAGACTCCAAAGCCTCTGTTCATGTTCTTTTTTTATAAATGTATTTTCATGGAAATGTGGTGACGTATCTGTACACATAAGAAGGCCCAAGTTCACAGAGGGAGCACTGTTGTTAAACTGACAAATGAGACATGCATTCTGCTATGTATTCATCTTCACCTTCAGACTTACACGCAGCAAGACCTTTTGCATTTCAACTTTGAGACCAGAGCTTGCAGTTTTTCCTCTACCACACGACATTTGTGTTTGAAATGTTCCATCCCGATGAGTTTTATTTAACTTATCTGGAATCACTTAAATCTACATCAGTAAAACACAGTGGATCTTGTAGTTATCTCTAGATAACGTCATCACTGCAGTATTGCTTCTCGCCTGTACAGATTTACTCAGTCACATCTTAAAACTGAGCTTTACAGCACAATAACATGTGAAATGCACTCCATTTCACTGCATGCTGCCTTTAGAAAGGTGTGTAATTCTTTCCCCAGTCTCACAGTAACTATATCAATCGAACGTAATCCCCCAGAGAAACACCATAAGCTGCACAGCCTAGGGAGTCACCTTCAGGGGGACTTTGATGTCAGAGCTATTGTCTAGGTTGTTGATGGAGACTGTGTCAGGTATCCAGCTCATTCCTGTTATTGCCAACCATATGAGATAAATCTGTTATTTGTTATTCAACTTAATTTTGAAAAAATATGATAAACATCTGACATCTATTTTGGAGCTCACATTGCACAAAACAGAACCACCACCATCATCTATTATGACCAATAGTCAACTCCATAAGGAGAGATCAATTAGTATAAATCAAGGGAACATCAATATTACTTGTGGTAGCAATAAATACCAGCCTCTTCATTATATGAATGGCTATGGAGATACAGTAGGAGTTGATAGATTGGCCAGGATCCCTTTTGAGTTTAGGGGCTGCTGGCAGTAGATGAATAAAACCAGCAGGGGCGAAGAACCCCTCAGGTGAATCACCATGAACATTGTGAAGGTTAGGGGGATGGTGATGGAGAGGAGGTATGATATGCAATAGTGGGTCTGAGGAACATCTAAAAACACACTGGCTAAAGGATTGTGGGCACACAGATGATTGGCCAGATATGATGATGTGAGAATTTGGAAGAAATCAAGGAAATTTACTAACAGACTATTATGAATGAATATTTTTTAATGCAAGAGTCATATACCTATACACGTGGGCTCACAAGACATTACTTACATTACCTTCAAAGGTAAGAAATAACAAAAATAAAGCAAGCAAGTACTCTGTGCTGTACATATGTGTTCAAACATATTACATCAGATATGAACTAAACACAAAAATCTCATACATTGATGGTAAGCATTTAACAATAACTGAACTTTGTCAAACTGCCACTGTTATTTATTTTCATATCAAACAAACTAGGACGCCCTATGGACAATTTTAGGAGAAAGTAAGAATGTGAAGATCTGATTCATTTTAAACATCATCCAAATCACACAGCTGACATTACCCCTACTCATCTGGGTCTGAAGGGAGCATCCAGTTTCCACAGCCGAAGGAATGAAAGAAAAATGTAGATGTAGGGAATAGATCTTCATCACCAAACTGGCACCAGCATGGCCAAAATATTGGTCATATATGAAATTAGAGGTTAGAAATACAGAAGTTGTTTTGGTGCTAAACAATGTGTTGAGTCAATGGGAAAAATGTATTTTTATTATAAGCAGCATACTCGTATATACATCCAATTATGAAAGTCAACCACTAGAGAAGAACAATACTGCTCCTTTAAAAACATTTGGACATATACAGAGCAAGCATATTATTTTTGTGGTATAGGTAGTTTAAAAAGTAATTTTGACAGTGTGTTCTTTCTGAGGTGAAAATCATTGATAAATACTATCAATCATTTACACACAAAACACAGGAAGATAAGGTTCAGGTTCAAAAATACCAGAGTTAGACTTTTTAAGATAGTCTAGTACTATCATCATATAAAAATATCCTAATGTATTTGCATGAAAGGGTTTGCTGTTAGTCATTTAATCAAGGGATCAGTGTTGGTATCACATGCAGGCAACCAGCCTGATCTTATCTGCAAACTATGTTTGACTGTGGTGACATTTTAAGATAATTCGATTGAAACATGCTTGGAAGAGATCTCACACTCTTGTAGTATGCAGGAGATGGGAAATGTGTAACAGAGGTTGTCGTGCCTGTCAGCTGTAAACTGTACAGCAGCATGCAGCCAGAGGTTGTCCATGCTGCCCGGCGAATCTCAACATCAATAAGTAAAGGCCCCTCTGTTCTGTTAGCTTATCACAGAGTGCTTTGAAGGCCACTGCTTACCTTCACTTGAAAGCATGTATCCAGTTTTAGAGAGTGGGAGACACGACCTTTTGATGCATGAAAGGTCATGGTGTGATAGGAAATGTGTCACTGTCCAGAAGTTGAGCACCAAAATGTCACCAGGAGAGTATGGGTCTGTACAGCAGCAGACAGTTACAACATTGAACAAGGCTGAGCTGGAGTGAACGGAAAGTTTTTAGCTACAGACCTACACTGGGTGCACAAAATATTGTACACTCAGTATAATAGCAGTGTAATAAGCAGCTTAATCTTTTAAAGATGGAAGATCTAAAAGCCTTGTATCCCATATTGATTTCCATAATTAAGTTTCTACCACTTACAGAGGTGGCGATGAACACAAAGCAGGGCTGTGGTTGTCACAGTGTCAGCCATTTCTTAAATTTTAATCTTCCCATTAATTTGCCAAGTCACTCACTCACCTGTCAGTCCAGTTCCTGTCACCTGCATCCAACCAGCAGCAGCAGCCCTCAATGTGTTCCCCCTGCACATCTGCTTCCCATTACCCAATCCCTCGTTCACTCCTGCGCTCGTTTGTTCACTAATGAGATTTCAGCCAGCTCCATTGTGTGACTGCATGTGTTCATGGAATATACTCTAAAGTGCACTAAAGAAAATGGTAGGTGAGTGGCTGCAGACACAACCTGTAAACCTGCCCTTAGGACTTTCTCATAACAGACATTTTGACTTGTCATAAGCCAAGTTTCCATCCAAATTTAGCACAAGTTTTAAATGAATTTCCAAAAAACACCTGGTGCCTGGCAGGGTTAAGATTAGGGTTAAGAGGTGGGGTCCTCAAACAAATGAAATCAGTGTGGAAAACATAATGGGAATGTGACCTTTTTTGTTTCATGGATTTGAGTGTTGAATGTTAGAGTTTACTCATCAGCCTATACAGATCTGAAGTTTCTGCCTCTCTTTGCAGTGGAACGGAACTTTCCGTCGACATTTAAGTCTGTTTCCATTGCACTCTTTGGCATGTTGTTTTTCCACATCATCCAAGTGTGAAAACATTTTGGAGATATTTTGACTTTTTTTTAAAATTCCCAGCACTTTTTTTTATGTGCAAATTGAAAATGTGCATTAAGGTGGTGTATGGAAACACAATTACAGTAACAGTGGCTCTGTTCTATTCAAGTGTCCCAGGAGGCCTTCATAGTGTGACAGTGAGCCAGCATGAAGAATACCAGAACCCTGAAACTGCAGCAGCTATACTGAATTAAGCCATTGTTCACTGCATTATTTTTCTAGAATGACATTTCAGTATGTCTCCTGTGAAAAAAAGGCCTATTTTCAACTACACCTCACCCAGTTCATCTAAGCGTTCCTAACCATAGTGTGTGAGCCTTTTTGCATGTATGTTCTGTTTTGTGAACCCTGAATTTTCCAGCCTTTTGCCCACTAGTTTATGTTCCTTTAGAGTATACCTTTGTGCCTACAAAATGCTTACTTTTCCCTGCCTATTTGGCACAATTAAATAAAAAAATCTGCTTTTAACCTACCTGCCTTGTCTGTGACTCATGCTCTTAAGTCCAAATCTTGGTACACTGAGCCATTACAGCAGCAGTGGCGTTCCCACTCAGTCTTAGGATATGGTTTTTTTTTATTATCTTGGACCTCTCGGTTTTGTGAGACTTTATTAGTTTTGCACAGGAGTATCCAAGGAGTTCAAAAGTGCAAAAGTAAGTGAACCTGCTTCCCATTTATTTTGAAAAATATTGTACAAAGACCAGCACCCACAGAAGCATAGGTTCCCAGAGCAAAATCCAAAGTTGTAGGTGTTTTGACTAGGGCTTATCTCAGCTTTAGCCACCAGTCTGTCATTGTTATTTAAAAGTAAATGTTTGATGTATCTTTGCCATGAAAGTACCAAGCATCTTCAGTTAGGATATGCAGTTTTATGCTGTGTAAAGATTCGTAGATAGATCTTTATTCTATAGTCTATAGGCTTCAATAGTCTTTCTCATTCCAGAGCCAGGTTGGTTTTTACATCCATCATGTATTCCACGTAGAAACATACTGATATATATGCAACACATGAAATTTACACTTGGTCACACCCACTCATAAACATTTATGCTGCTGCCTATTTCACATGTATTCACTCATGCAGATGAGTCTGGATCTATACAACAGAGTCAGCAAGGCAGTTTGGTCAGGGCAGCTGATGCAGAAGGGACAAAACTGCTGCCAAAGCAAGTCTTGTATCTATGACCAGATGGTAGTGTGAATGTGAAGTGTGAATTGAGTGAAATGATCAGTGTCATTTGCCAAGTGGTGGTTAGCTTAGTACAGTATTCTTTGTCAGAGTAGTATTGACAATTTTATTTTTTATCAGCATAAATGACTGTGCAGAATTTTGACTGGACTTTTTTGCTTTTTTGTTTGTTTGTTTGTTTTTTTGTTTGTTTTTTGTTTGTTTGTTTTTGTTTTTTGTTTTTGTTTTGTGAGCCAACAACCATGAAGGAAGGGCTTGGCAGCTGGCAGATTTCTGGCAACCATACTTTTCCTGTATCCACTCACAGTTTGCACATACTGTGGTGTTTTTATTGAATCTTCTTGCCTTTAGGGAAAAAGAAACAATGTGCTTTTCCCACCACACTATTACACCATATCTGTTAAAAGAGATCAGCATCTCTGGTGGATATGCTTACAAAAAAAGCTCTCTGTCCTTACAATAAGCTGATTCTGTGCATTCAGTCCTGCCACACTGCCCTTGCCCACATGGGTGCCAAGTGTACTAATCCCTCAGACTCTTTCATAATCTCTGGCCCGCGGATAATGCCTCAGATGTTATGTAACAATGTTTTTTTTTCTTCAAAACCTGCACTTATTTTAGTCATTTATAGCTACTCCATTTTTGCTTTTGTTTGAAGTGTATTAATACACCAATTTCCTCTGCTAAGTCTGGGTTTTTTTCTCTCTAATTTGTATTTGATCTTTTTATAGACACCAAATAAAGGCTAAATTTGTATTCAGGAAGCAACACATTAATACAGGTTTCCTAAATTGTTGCCACGATGATGTGTGCAATGTTCCTCTGTGGTGACAGCACAGCACTACTCTGACTTTGTCCACTCAGAAATTCCTTTTAATCTGTCTCATCTAGTCCTACATCCTATTCAGCTTTCATTCATATGCAGCATGTGTATTCTTTAACAGTATGATGACTGATTCCTCTTTGATCTACAGGACAGACTTACTCCCTGCTGATGCAGCCAAGAGCTTTGCAGTGCTTGTGGAGGAGGTGTACTGGGCCCTGGTCAGAGAGCGGTGCTGTGTCAGTCCAAAACCTGACCTCCTGATGTCACAATCTGTCCATCAGTCTGCCCATCAAAGTGATGTGTTGTCTCCACTTTCTTCAATCAGCAACAGGAAATAGAACAGCAAGATGTAGCTCTCCTTCAATTCTCCTTTGATCATCACTCATCATTCCCTCAAATCCAGAGAGAGTGTTTATGTGTATGTTCTGCAACTGTCAGAGCCTCTTTTTTTTAATTCTCGACATTTCAATCCCTAGCTGAGGAACTGCTATTTACACACACATCTAAATGTGTTACACTTGAGCCTGTTGGCTCGACAGCCGCTCACAATCATTAAATAAATCCACTCCCCAGTATGCCAAGCAGCATTGTTTGTGTCCAGTGCTTTCATTAGCAGTGGCCACATCAACTGATGTGCTGTCCTCTTACCTCCCATACAGAAGGGGGAATATTAATGTAAGATAGATGCAACCGTCCCCCCTGCAAAGATGAGACAAAGTGTTCATCTTCTTTCTTTGATGGATTCCCAGAATTCTCAGTGCTGCTGGAGCTTGGCAGGTGGAAGTTAATCACTGGACTTCTGTTTGTTTCTGTAATAGGAAATTGTTATTTCCCTAAATTGAAAAGTATTGCTGCAGTTAGTGTCCCTGTTTAAAAAGGGGAAAAGACATCCAAAGTAGACCATCTTTATAGCCTATATATAGCCTCTATATAGACTTTACAGTAACAATAACCACAACAACAATTCTCATAGCCAAAAAACAGTAATGTCTAGTGGTCCATTATCCAAAGGTAGTGAAATATTAGCCTAAATTGTGATTATGAGAAAGTATGATGTCTCAGAAAATAAGAACTCTCTAGTCATTTCTATTGCTAAATATATTTTGTAAGTAATTGCTGCTTGGAGTCCATGGCAGTGTTTTTTTCAATCAAAGTTCTAGGTAAAGGTGGATTAGATTCCTTCTCAGTACTTTCAACACAGTCTACACTAGCTAATATTACTAGTACCGTGTCTATTCATAATTAAAACCATCATATTTCTCTCAATTTCCAACTGATTTTCAAATGGTTTGGTTTGTTACTCCATAGTCCAATATGGCAGCAATGCTGATGTACGTCTATGGTGGGTATTCTACGTAACTCATTAGCAAATATAGCATCACACTAACATTAGTGTTATCTCTGTAGCCTAGCTGCAAAAATGGATTTCACCAACACTAACACAACCCTTTTAGGTTGATATGGTGAACTTGTTAGCTGCTTATTTACACATCCAGCAGTTACGGAGCAACATTATCATTCATTTGGGGTTTTTGGCCACCAAATGAATGTAAGCCCAAAATTCAATCAGTCCAATATGCTCCACTGTGTTCACAAGCTAATCTCCAGCTGTGTCTGTCTGTTGTTTGTTGAGCAGGTACCATACAGTGAGTTTTAGACATTTTTCCAAGAAAACAGCTGAAAAAAACCCCCACCATGAACCAAAAATAAATAAATAAAGCTGTGGGCTAGACAGCTAAGCAATGAGATGACACTTAAAGAGCTATAAATATTAGGGATAGACCAATTATCGGCGCTGATATTTGGCATTTTGACGCATATACATTTTTTTTTTAATCCGACGGCCGATAAGAGATCAATTTAAAACTGGGTTATTTTGGCTCTGATGCAGCCGCGCCTCTCTGTCTGCAGTCACTACTCTGTCTCCAGCATTGTCCCACCCACAGCACCATCTGATTGGTTACATGCAGCAGTGAAAGTTTATAAGAAAACTTTATAAGAGATGCTGCTGACCCTGGGAACTCCCTGCACTTTTTGTTTTTGTTTGAACTTAAAACAAAGATAAGTGAAAGTTAAAATAACATTTCAGTTATATTGAAATTTTGGAAAACTTTATTTACTGTAGAAAACTTTAGGGAGCTATTTATTTGTTTAAGTTTTCATTTAACTTTATAAGACATGCTGCTGAGCCTGGGAGCTCCCTTCACTTTTTGTTAGAATTTTAAAACAAAGATGTCTATTGTCTAAGATAAAAAAAAACCTTTAACATGTTGCAAATCTGAAAAGCTATTTAATAAACATATGCTTAAAGGCATTTAAACAAAGTTAAGTGTTGGAGTTTGTATTATTCAAAATTTTGACACCAATATTTTCACTTTTACTGCAAATGAATATCCAAATATCGGTTATCGGCCTCCTTGACTACTAATACTCGGTATCGGTATCGGCCCTGAAAAAACCATATCAGTCTATCTCTAATAAATATCCATAAAGCAGAGCTGCAGGTTCAAGAGATAATTCTATGTGCACTATGTTCATCACTACAAGCAACCCCTTTCACAGTGTTTTCACATTTCCTTTTGGCCACTGTAACATTACCTGTGAAGCTGCACCACTAAATTTTCAGTCTCTCCTGTGTGGAGGGATGAAGCTGTGGAATTGTCAGTTTAATTACTATTAATTAATTACTACTATTATATTCCTCCTCCACATTGTCCTATTCATCCAACATCATCATAGGTCTTCTCTGCATGTCTGAAATGAAGAACTGAATTGATATCCATTTTGACTTTGCTGACTTTCAATTTGTTATTACAGCAACACAAATTGATCATTTCCAAAACACAATGCACTGTTCACACCATGAAGTCAATATGAAATAGGGCAATTCATCTGGACGTGGCCGTAGTGGCTGGTATGTCATTGTGTGGGCAGGCATCAGGGAGCAGTGATTCTAACTAACCCCCCAAGACCACATAAGATGAAGAGCACAGGCCACCATTGGTGGAAGCATGTGGAGTCTTGGAGAAGGCAATCTCTTCTCATCAATTGCTATTATGATATGATAGCAGGTTTGGATTGGCAATGAGAGTGACTGGGTTTCGCTGCAGCGAAAACCATACAACATGAGCCGCCCTGATAGAACAATTGTGCTACTGAGTGAAGCATCTTTCCACATAAATGATCTTTGGCCAAATACACACACCAGCTTGCTTTTACCCAACAGAAGACTTCACATTATAGGCCTCAATGCCCAATTCAGATATTTTAGTCAGATTTCTGTTAATGGTTCACGTTCATGTCTGTAAGAGACATGTAAGTGTAAACACTGTTAATATCATTTGTGCATCAAATAATAAACATGGATGACATAGCTGTCAATTCAATTCAATAAAATTTTATTTATATAGCGCTGAATCATAACAGAAGTTATCTCAAGGCACTTTTCATATAGAGCACTTCTAGGGGTTAGAGGGGGGTAGAAAATAGTGAACATAGCATGTAAAGATGTAAAGTGGGATTGATAATACAAAAGTGGTTATAATAGTAATGACAATTAAAGTCGTAAATGCAATAGTAGCAGTAACACAAGAATGAGTACTAATAAATTCTAAATAAAACAGCGAGTGTTTAGTGGGGTTGTAGGAGCAGGAGAAGGCTTGTCATCACAGGTTGGCAGATGATGAGAATGTGAAAGAGAATGAGCAAAAGGCAGAAGCCATAGCTGCTCTACTCTGTGTTTATTTTCACTGGGCTGTGAGGTGTCAACACTGAATGATGATGACAGGCAATATGTGCGTGCGCAAAGAAGTGAGCCATAAAAAAAACCTGAAATCTGATCTGAATGTTCTGACAGCAGTCACACTGCCAGAAATAGGATATGAATCAGATCTAGTACCACATATGCAACTCTGATATGAAAAATGTCACTAGGAGGCCACTTTATCATGTACTGTAATGTGAATGCAGCAATATAGCCTAGTTTCTTTGAAATGTTGACAAGTTTCTCATGGAGTTAACATTAAATAGCTATGATGGCTAACAGGCAATTAACAAGTGAAAATGGTGGTCTGGTGAGACTGATGCATGAATGAAGAAGATTTCACAAAAGAAGGATGAAGCAGATCAAAAGTCAGATATTTAGCCAACTCAGGGATCAGTTCTCACTCTCATGCGCATCCAAATAATACATCTGATTATACAGTCATATTCAAGCACAATACTGGCAGTGTGGAGCCTTGCATTCAGCTGATTGCCTGAACAAGCAGACTAAGCAGAGCTTATCATCCACACAGACATGACCTTACACGTGTAAGCATAAGAATCAAAAACTGAGCTTGGACACTGCAGTGATTCCTGGTATCTCAGTGAAGAGCAAATACTTTAAAAGCCAGTACTGAACCCGCCAGAGTACAGATGGGAAAGCTCCAGCCTCAGGCCCAATGTGTGCGTCTTTTTCCCACAGCTGAAAAGACAAACGGCTGTCAATCAGAGTCTGTTAGCACCAGGTGAAGCTGGCAAAAGCAACTGTAGAGGGTAACACAAAGCAAAGACAGCAGTCAGCAGCGACAGCAACAGTGGCTGCAAGCGGTGGCATAGCTTCTGGGTTAGTAGTATGCACAGGCATGCAGCAAAAGAATGAGCAGAACACTGACAACTGAAGTGATTAAAAAAGAGTGTTGGATATGCGTTGCAGTAAGAGGAGTATGCCATGTCAACATAGCAGCAGACTTGAGTTGGACTGCCTGAACTAGCTCACAGGTTTTGCTTAATTTAAAAATAATTTAGTGGCTATGAGCAGATATAACGTTGCAAAAGCAGATACCATAGAAAAATAAATGAAACATATGTTATCAGTGAACATTTTATTGATATGTTCAGTCTCCACATTTAGAGACTTGCCAGACACATTTTCAAACAGTGATTCCTAATTGAGGTGATAAAAAACATAATCCAGGCCGCATTAAATTACTTTCTAAAATGCATTTGCAAAAACCTCCATAGACATGAACCAAGAGAAAAAAATGCCAACAAATAAGGCCATTCCTTCCTATTATGCATCCACTTGTGAGTATTTACTGTGATATAAAAAAGGATGGGTGGAACCTTTTTACTTTCTAGTTGACTTCACTCTTCACAGTGAACTAGGTAGGTGACCCTCCTGCTTCCATTCTCATTAACACTCCAACTTCTGTTAAAGTGGAAGCTGATCTATGCAGCACCATGCTCTAATTCTCTTTTTATACCTTTCTCACATTACCATTCTGTTTCAACATGCAACTCTTCAAGTCTGTTTTCAAGCTCTCGCTCTCTGGGGGTGCATTCCCTCACCTTTTTATATGTCGGCCATTAATTATGAATGAGACAGAGGTCTCAGAAGAGAGTCAGAGGAGCAGTGATGGTATAGGGCCAAGGGTAGGAGGATACACCGGGGATTGTGCATTGTGCTTGGGGAGATAATAGAGAGGAGGTCCTGCAGTGCTGCATATCCAAGTGTTCCTTTCCTTGCAAGTGAGGAAGTAAGTCATGTGCAGCTATATGATAAGCCCATAAATATTCCTCATGAAGTGTCTCATTATGCTTTGTTATGGAGCTTGAAGTAAAATGGCAATGTTATATTTTAAATGCCCTGCACATTAACAGCGATCACTCACTTTATGTGGATGTACATAATGTGGCAGAGTAGGTACAGATTCAATCTTGATCCCACATTCACAGCAAGGAGCAGGATTGCATTTCCACTTTTCTGTGTGTTCTATGCTGCATTTGGGACACACTTCACTGTACAGTATTGGTGCATGGCTGACAGAAAATGATTAGTGCATGGGTCTATTTAAGACTTTTTGTAATTACAGAGAGAATGGAGGGAGAGAAACTAAATCCACAAAGGGAATAACCCTTGAGGTAAAACATCTGTGATAAATTGAGAACTAAGTCTCTAACACATGTACCAAAGAGAAATTTTGTAATATTTTAATGGTGTTTGACCTAGTACTTGAGAAAGTACAGCATTATAAGTACAGCTATGGAAATGGGATAGCCACAGTGATTATATGAAAATAAAAGAATACCACACTGGGAGTTAATGATAATACATTTAATTTAGTCATTTTCATTTCCTATTGATAATACTTATTAAACCACAAAGCTTCCTCATAAGATCCCACTCTTATTGAAAATGGCCATGACTATGAAATGACTTTCAGAGCTGTCAAGTTGTAACAGCATACTTTATTTAAGGATTCAAAACTAATATTCTAATAAAACTTGCCTTTTATGGAGGATTAAACCCTTCACCTTTCATCAAATTATGAATTGGCTCCTGAAACTGACAGATGTGAGCCTTCCGCAAAGCACCAATATAATCCACTGGAAGAGAGCTTTTTGAAGGCCCCGCCGCCCTACAATAATGTTCTCTTTTTTAAAGTGATATTCTGTGTGATAAATTACTAACTGCCTGAAATAATATAACCGATACCATCGTCAACATATAAAACAAGAGGGTTATGACAAAAGAGAAAATGCACATCATGTCAGAGTTATCCTGCTCTCATTCATGCACAGATTATGTATTCTTTTTATGCTATGATGATTGATTTCTCTTTGATAATCTTCAATAATTTATGCGTGGAAACATTTGCATTTGCATTTTGTCTGTCTTCGAATGTGGTCTATTATCAGGAGCGAGCTTCAGCCTTGTGTTTACAATACAAGAGGTTAGTAAACGTCCTTTGAGCTGCTCTGTTTCCTCAGGGTCTGGAAGTTACCATAAATTGCTTTTGGAAGTGACAAGACAGGCTGGCCGGCCTGGCTGGGGCTAGCTGGTTAGCATACTTACTTCATAGAACTAGAGTTATTCATTAGCAATGACATTGCTTTCCACTGCTGGAGACCACTCTAGGCGAGTAAAGGAGTGTAGTTTGATCTGTTAAGTAAATAGCTGTTAATGCTAATGTTTGTTATGTAGCAATAGCAAAACTTACACAAAGCTCCTTTAATCCCCTTGTTTACATCTCCCTCATCATCATCATCACACATTATTGAAATATCTGAGTGACTTGAATCAGGCTTGAATCCATAATAAAGCCACTGAAGAGGCTTCTGAAGCTAGTGAGGGACTATGATGGTTATTACAGCAAAGATTGTATGACAGGAAATGGTAATCAAAAATAGTTTGCTGTTGACAGGTACACAGTATGATATTGAATTGACCCGAAAAGCTATAGGAAGGTGGCACCAGTGCTGGACCAAATTAAACTTCAGCTGTTTGTGGTTCAGAAGTGTATATGCAAATTACATGATTGGACTGGGGGTCAGACCGGAAAGGCTTGCAGCACCTACTGACACTGTCACCGTAACTGAGTAAAACGTAAATGTCTCCAAGGGACAATTTGGCTTATAGACAGCATTCAATAATAATAAATACAGAAACATACAGTAATGATAACCACAACAACCAATACAAAAAAAAAAAATTTAAAAATGCACAAATACACAGGTTAATTCTAACTTCACTTGTCATTGTTCCTTAAATCGATCAGATAAAGCAGGAATCAGGGGACATCCTATCACATCCATGGCTAATAACAAGCCAAATCACATTTTGTTTAAAAAAACCAACAGCTGGAGGAATAAAAAACATAATACTATATATCTGTTAGTGCCATATCCAGGGAGGTAAAACATCCACCCTGATGGAAGCAAATTTAACTTACTTTGCAGAGGCTGCTGGGAGTCTAGTACGATGACCTGAGGTCTGAATAGATAAAAGTGGCAAAGATCAGTTTAATTCACTCCAGCGACTTTCTGGCACATTTTCACAAATTTTTGTTTTTCACACTAAGATTACCAAACCAACAGCTAATAGCAATGTTAGAAGTTACTCAATAAAAGAAATATAAAACACTTTCAGAAAAGACTTGTCAATACTAAAACCTCTCATGAGTGTTAAGTAAAAGCAATGGTGGTAGATTAGAAAAATAAGAAAGTCACCTGTGAAAGTCGGTGAACATCTCTTTGGTCTTGGACACATCCACTTGTAGGTGTGTGTGTCCTGGGGGGCTCATCAAAAATCATGGGCTGCAGTACCCCCTTGGTTTCAGACCCATTTCTTTTGATCGTTGTATTTCATCTCTGTTTTCATCATCACCTCACTTTCATGTTCATGCAGATACAGTAAATTCGAACCAGAAATTATTTGTAATGAGGATTTTAAAAAGACTAAAATCTTGGTGATGTATTCAGCACCAACAGCAGAAGGTCACTGGCTGCTCTCATGACCAGAGGCAATTTTAAAACCACATTTAATTATTAACCACAGTGAGAGAATACTGGAAGGTATTATATATATCAATATTTTAGGTGTTAAATAAGTGAATGAAAAGAAAAGACAAACAACAACAAATGCCCATGTCAGCAGAATGCAGCCAGACTTCAACATAATCAATAGTCCATGCAGTTTGAATAAAATCAAAGCTAATGCAAGTAGAGTCTTATTTTATGTTTATCCGATACCATTACAATATATAGTAGCATATAGCTGGGTAAAAAGCACATATATCATCTAGCCAACAGTTCAATTTTCCCTCGGTACAAAGACCCTCTTCCGCTAATTGATTAGCACACTGTCTGCAAATGGATCACGTATAAACATGTCTTCTGCCTGGTGTGACACACGTCATTACTCAGTAGTTGTTCTACTGTATAATATGCTGAGTAGGAGTGGTTTACTGTGCAGCTTGTGAACATAAAAAAATCAAGTGAATTAGACTGACTGACACAGAGGTGATGTGACGCAGACAAAAATAGTTTTAGACCTGGCCTTGGAGCTACAGTACCCTGGGACTGAAGCTGGTGCAGTCAAACTGGTGCACAGGCCATATGTTTATCCACTCTGTCGGGATTCATTAAGTTGCTCTACGGGTGTGAGGCAATGTGTTGTGTTGAGATACAAAACAGGTGTCTTTGAGCGTATTGTTCACTCTGTTGTGATGCTTTTGGGCCACAGTAGACACAATGCAGAGATGAATTCTGGATAATTTATGTAGAAATTAATGGAAAATAGAACTAATGTTTTGCTCGGGACTGTGCAGTGTGACATGATGGTTGAACTGGTTGAGTTCTTCACACACCAGACTCAAACTGGGCTTTCTGAGTTAGAGGATATCTGCACCTTTCTGACAGATCAAATTATTTCTATAGCTCCAAATTCTCAACTTTGTCAATCTTCCTTGCAGCCACTTTTGTTATTGTTGAGCTCTTGTAGCTATTTCTGTTTTCCACATTATGTTTCTTGCCTCATCCCACAGGCATGGAATGTACATAAATTAGCAATATGCACCTGCAGTGAGTCTGCATACATTTATGCAGTGATAATATTCAACCATGTTTCTATTTTGGGCAAGTTCATCTTCAGTGCTAGTAACTCTCTTACTTTGAAGACAAGCTCAACACTGTAAAAATAGATTGTCTTTATAAGATGTGACACACCTCAGATTGAAACAAGTTACTTCAAGGGATCACAGAGATAAAAAATAATACAACAGATAATGGTATATTAGTCTCTGTACTTCAGTTTGAACATTTAAAAGGGGGAACAGTTCAACTCAGAGTCCAGTTCACCCAAAACATTTTTCTTTAGTTCAGAGAGACACATTTCATATAAAACCTCCACAAAAAGGAGACCAGGGCAGTTCAGCATGTTTATGTGAATTGAAGACAAAGGGGCTTGTGAAGGGAAGTTTTTTCTATAAATATCCAGCTAAGCACATTTAGGTCCTACATCTGACACCACTGACCAGGACCCCTGCATTGACACTATAAGGCCTTGGAACACAAGTGCTCAGTTTATAGCCCTGATCATTAGATACCATACCACATCTACTATATCACAGTCCTGGATGGTCATCCCCCTGAATCCATATTCTATCATAAAAATGCCTGGGTACGTTAAAGTTAAAAACATTAAACGCTTCTATTTTACTGATGAATTCAGAAAAAGGCTTCAAGTCTTAATTTACTAAGACCAATAAATAAAGTCTTCAATAACTTCAATAAAGTCTTAACCGTGTGAAGGGAAGTCTTTTCTATAAATATCCAGCTATCCAGCTGTAGCACTTTCTTCTGGATAACCCTCAGGGACTTGAGGTTAAATATTCATGATTTGCCTGTATTCATACTTAACAAACAGGAAGCATTAATATAGCTGTTAACTGGTCTAACAAGGACACCCAGAGTCAGATTGTTCAGTCTTTCCATTAAACCCACAAAGCAGCCTGTTGGAGGCTGAAGTAAGTAAGTAAGTAAAGTTTTTTTTTATATAAAGCACCTTTCAAGAACAAAAGTCACAAAGTTTAGTATCAAGTAATGCAGAGGTTCACAGATAAAGGACAAACAAATACACAGGAGTATCACAGCAATTTAAAACATTCTTAAAGACTTAAATAAGGATGGGAAGATATATACAAACAGTTATTGTACATCTAATCTAAATACATCTGAGCCTATTTAGAAACAAAATCAAGATGTAACGTGTTTCAACTTTAATCTTTATTTGAAGGATTGTGTGCTTTGTGCTACAAGTAATTGGAAGTCTGTCTGTCTATGCAGTTACTATCAGAGAGAATTCAAAATTTCCATCAGTGGCCTCAAATTGCTCTGTTCATCTCCAGACAGCTTGAGAGGAGTGCAGATAAGACTTTGCATTATTGATGTACTCTGCTGGATTGTCATCAATAGCCACAGCCATCACCACTACTGGAGAGCCCTCTTACTATAATATATGAATAGATGCACACAGACTTTTATTTCAATTTACACATGCTGAGCTGCAGCTCCCAATGGAAAGCATTTAAGAGCTTCTGTCCTGTCCACTGCTGGGACGAAGAAAATAAAACAGCTGGAGCAGAAACAATGGTGACAATGTTATCCAAAAAGAGAATGCATATGCATATTGTATGCATATCTGGCAATTTGTCATATGACTTGTGGGGGAAACAATTTTTAGCATGTATGATCTTTGTTTATGTTTTTTTTTTTTTTTTTTGGCAGGAAACACACTGAAACACAGGATGAAGGTAATTCCTATGTTGCAGTCTCCAAATCCTCATTATCAGTAAGATACCCTGTTATTTTTAGTTACAATGTCCTGTGAATTTGTTGTCAAGACACATTTCAATGACTGCAAGCAAACAAGCTGAAAAACAAAAACACTGAACAAAAATAGGCCTGATGATACACATTGTGCTTTCATTAGCACCATTATCAGCATATTTGATGAATAATCTACTGTAAGTCCTCAATTATTTACTGAATATGAGCCAAGATAAACTACATAGAAATTGGAGGACTTCAGCAGTTCCCATGCAAATTAGAGCAAAGCTTCCATTTACACTTTCAGCATTAGACAAAATGTGGGTCAGTTGCGAATCCATTCTAAGCTTGGGATGATCTGGTGCCTTGTTGAAGATAGTGTTGTCCTAAAATCCAGGCAGTACTTCCTGCTGCCACAGCCAGTCCCTTGGTGAATGCTGAAATGTAAATGCATCTCAGTGAACTGAGGAGGTGGCCAGTATATATGAACTGCCAGATTACCATTTTAGAATGAATGACTGAGTTTGGGTTAACAAGTTTTGCTTTGGCTTTTGCTCAAGAATACTTTGATTGACTCAACAGTGGTTACTAAACTGAGCAGGAAACTGAGCAATTATGAGATGAATTCTCTACTCTTGGGTAAAGGCAGGGAAAGTTTATTTTTGTAGCACATTTCATACACAAAGCCAGTTCAGAATGCTTTACATAATGCATTAAACATTTTAGATAGATAAGATAAAGAAAATAGTACATTCAAGTGCGAATTAAAAGTGTGGAAACATATTTAAAATTAGATAGTTCATAGATAGTTCATGATGACTATTTAAGGATCAGTCAAAAACAGTGCAAAACATGAAAGTTTTTAACCTTAAGGTGGTCAAAGTTGGATCAAGTCCAAAATCCTCTGGAAGTTTGTTTCAGCTCTGTGCTGCACAGCGTCACAATGCTGCTTCTCTATGTTTAGGATGCACTCTGGAAACTGCAGCACTCTACCTCATGACCTGAGAGACCCAGAGGGTTCAGACAGTAAAAGACAGTCAGAGGTGTATTTTGGTCCAAAGCCATTAAGATATTGATAGGCAGCAGCAGTACTTTACACTCTGTTCTCTGACATGCTGGAAGTCAGTACAGAGACCTGACAATTAGGGATGTACAGATGAAGCCTTGTGAAGCTTCTGGCGCTTTTTCCCAATTGTGTCAGAAAAAGAGTTGAAGCTTTGAAGCTTTGATGAAAGAAGGCACAGTGACATTTAGAGACTTGCAGAAATTATAGCAGCCATTAAGGAGAGTGCAGTCAGCACAGAACTTGTTAATTCCACTTGAATATGTGTTACAAGAGCCTGACAAAAGGCGACCTGATAGTCGAGTGGTTCGGGCACATACTGTGTGAATGCAAATCTACTCAGCAGTGAGGTCCTTGTTTGATTCCCAGCTAGTCAGACCATCTACTGCATGTCATTCCCTTACTCTTTTATCACTATCAAATAAAGGCATAAAATGCTTGATAAATAATCTTTAAAAAAAACAAAAACAACAAAGCTTAACAATTGATACTAAATTAAAATAAGGTTGTTTGGATGTTCTGATAATGAGCAAAATTCAATAGAGAGCTATGCTAGTTGTGGCTATTCCTAAGTGCACTGATGTACAATATCATGTAACCATTTAATTGTAATTTGCTGGATTTCATGTATAATCCACAATTCAAGAGGATTTGAGGGGAAGTGTGCATCAAAAACTGTACTGCTTCCTTCATGTCCCTTCTGTCTTGTGGGTTGTGGGATACGGCCAACTGTTCAAAATGCTCGAACCACCCTGGTGGTTCAATGACAGTTGAAGCTTCAGAAATCATTAGCCGCACAGCAGCTTAATATGAGCTTTGGCACATTGGTTTGAACTAGTGACAGAGGTAAAACGTAAATTTGGGTGTCATCTGCATAATTATAACACTTGATATTGATGTTCTGCATAATGTGGTCTTTACTATATGTGGCTTGGTATTTAGGGCTCCACTAGTATGTGTGTTCTTGTTTATGCAGTTTTACTGCATAGATATAGTATAGTAATGTAAAAGTCTGACAAATGACAAAATAATAATAGTAATAATAGCAATAGAATGGCACTCAGAAGAGCATATACCTCTGCACAGGTCATAGACTCCCATCCATCCTCTAGCTCGTATGCCCTATCTCACAATGTTAAACAAATGGGTTCTTCCCTGGCATATGCCCCATCCCTCCAATTTGGTGTAAATGAGTTCAGCACATTTTACATAAGTCCAACAACATGGGTTGGTAAATCCAATGAAACAACTCTGGAATTAAAAAGTTGTACTTATATTAATTTCATGATGTGAAAGTTTAGTTTGAAGTATTAATCAATATGTGAGGATATAGATGTGTCCTAGATTTGTATCTTGCATTATGCTCAAGCTTCCCCTTATTTTTTCCAGCCACCATACAGGGTGGCTTAGGCATAAAAATGGCTTTTTACAAGTTTTCTCCTTGCAACATCTAATGTGTGTGTACTTGTCAGGCTGCTTGCAAAAATCCTGGACCAAAAGATAACGAATATATATACACAAATTCCTTTTTGTACTGTGTCCAGTATAACTGAGGTCTGAAAACACATACAATATACAGTGCATTACAATTTTACAGTGTACTGAATTAATTATATTGTATAAATAATACAGTGTGAAATGAGAATAAATCTGGGGTGTGTTTGTATCTAAATACTTTGCAGTCACTTGCTTAGAGCCACTAGGCTTACAGTATATCATCTCTACACAACTTGCTTTATTTTCAGTTTAGTGGTTGTTATTGTAATGGCTGTCAAATGAGATTGGCATTTTATCAGTATGTTATATCACTTGATAAAGATTACAGTACATAGATTTTTTTTTTTTTTTTTTTTTTAAAGGTGCGTCAACTATAAGGTGTGAGCTCTTCTTCTCTTTTCTGTCTCTTCTTCATTTAGTGCAAAATGCTGACACTATAACCTGGCATGTTTTTCTTTAAATGCTTAAAACAGTTGCAATTTTGTTACTTTACTTAAATTTTATCCTTACTCAGTGTCATAATTACAGGGTTATCCCAAAGCAGGGGCATAGCCAGGATGTTAAAGATACTGAGGAGCAGCTCTTATTTTTAGAAAGCTTTGTTAGTACAGACCCAAAGGGCTATTTTGTTAGTCTCAGACCAAGTCTAGTATTTTTAGAAACTATTATTTTAAACAAATGAATAAACACAGTTGCCACTGTTTGTGTTTTTGTGTGTGTCTCTGCATGTCTCATCTGTACAATTTAGGTCACAATTAGGAAACGCATGGCCAACCTTCTGTGAGATCTAAAACACAAATATTTCTGTGTGCGTATGTGCACGAGTGAGTGTCTGGGGAACAGGGAGAAAGTGAGACATTGACACATGCAAAGACATAGGGCTGTAAGCATGTTAATAGTACATAGGTATACATAGGTTTGGAAGTAATGGTATATAAATGTGTATAATTATGCTGATGATAGAGTAGAAGATACAGTAACCTAGTTATTTATTTCCTTGTGGATGTGTTAGTAACATAATCCAGATTGTGATCACATTCTAATGTCTGCATAGGAATGTCTTTGACTTATCAAGATCTATGCTAATCTCCTATTTCATCATACTTTGAGCTGGAGCCAATCCAAGCTGATGTGGGATACACCCTGGACAGATCGCCAGCCCATCACAGGCTTGGCATATATAGACAACCAACCATTCACGCTCACATTCACACCTATGGGCAATTTAGAGCCACCAATTAACCTAACCTGCATATCTTTGAACTGTGCAAGGAAGCCAGAGCACCCAGAGAGGACCCATGCAGGCAAAGGGAGAACATGCAAACTCCATAAAGAAAAGTTCAAACCTGGAACCTTCTGTTACCTTCCTGAGGTAACAGTGCTAACCACTGCACCACCATGCCACCTATACTAATGTATAGTAAACTATATATTAGTGACCCACTTTTAAAGAGTCTTCTGGAGGAACAAATGGGCTTGGGGCTTAGTGCCACAGACAGGGAAGAGAAATCAGAATTTAAAGACAAACTAGCACACTGATTTTGGTCTTTTGGTGGAATGTGGTGACATTACAAAAATACAGAACAATGCCAAGTGTACATCTTATCCTTTAACATGAAAGACATGTAGTTCCTTCTATAGACTGCTATACATGAAGTTAATTAGTGACACCAACTCATGCTTGAGGAAAAATCAAGACATAAAAACCCTACATGTGGGGCATTAAAACACACACACATACAGTATGCCAAAAGAATCTATTCTCATTTGAGTAAATACCACTAAATTCCTAAAATCTGACTGGATTGAGGTAATTTAACTGTGAACTGAGAAGTGTGAAGTAGTTAACTGTGAATTATTTATATATTTTGCCTGTGTGTGTAGGTGTGTTTATCTAAACGCATACATTAAAGAATAGGAACAATTCAAAGAGCAATTCAGGGGGCAATTATAGACACAACAAACATTTTGTCAGCCTGGCACACTCATTCATGACACATACTCAGTAAAATCATAAATATTGCATGTTTCTATCCCTTTTAAGAGTATCAGAAAGATCTTGACATTCACCCGCCTACCATCTGTGAATTTCACCCCACTCAAAGAACTCGAATGGTGATGAACTGCGCCGTTCTTGGCGAGAGAACATAACAAACTGGAGGATCAAAGAGGTCTGAGGTTGTGCCAAGAGGAGTTATGATATGAGGTTGTGCTCAAGTTCTTGTTGGATCTAATTCATGACAATCCCATGGAAATCCTCCTCAGTTACTGAGCAGTAAGGATTAGGGTTTTCTTTTTTAAAGCTTACTTGAAGAGTGACTTAACGCCAGCCTTTAAAAAAACAGTGTTTCACTGCCCTCTGCCGTTGAAAGTCTGTTTCACCTCTGATCTCACCCAGCATCACTGACAGGTGTGGTTGGTTGTTATCAGAAGTGTGGTCTGTTACACCCGTAGACTGTATGGTTACACCCAACAGTGATGCCATACTGCACTGACACACCCTAGGGTTGACATCAAAGCAGCAAGTAAAACACTATAGGTCATCTTAAACAAAGTGGTGGTGATGGTGGTGTTAAATATCTCTAAATATCTCCGTGTCACTGGTTCTGCTTGAGTTTCTCATGAGGCTCTTTCTATGGAGTCCCGGAGTGGTCACATCATTAAAAAACAAACAAACTAACAAAAAAAATATATATATAAATAGTAAAACATGTGAATAAATTAATCAAAATTTTGCGCACAAAACAGTAAAAGATGTGAACAAAATTGTAAAAAGTGTAAACAAGTACTGAGTCTATCTGAATTTCCCTTGAGTATTTGCAAAGCTACACCACCACCATGCTTGCCTTTTCCAAGGTAGTTTGCACTCTATGTGTCGCACAAATACAGTCCAGTAATCAGCTTCACTTGTGGTGCTAAATACAAATTCCTCCCTACAGTAACTGTAAACTACTAAAAACACAGTAGAAACAGTGTTAAGAACTGTAACACTACTGATATGTGCCAAGTAACAGCTACAACGATTTTAAACGATTTAACTTAAACTTATGTCTACAACTACATTGTCTCAAAGCATGCTGGGAAGTTCCACCCATCTTGTCCGTAACACGCTACTATATTATTATGGAGGGCGAAATGCCCAATCTGTTTGAAACATAGGACTTTTATTTCACTAACCTGTCATTTCATTTATTACACATACAGAAAAGTGATCGCTATATTCTGTAGTCACCCACATTGAGTCAGTGCACAGTGGGCAGTCACAGCTGACTGTTCCCGGCTGTCAACCGGGGAAAGTATCACACTAAGGAGGAATTATTAGAATTATTAGAATTTTCTTAGAAAAACAACAACAACAACAAAAACAAACAAAAAAAAAAAATCTAAAAATTCAGTCATGTATTTCAGTCAGTATTCTTCAAGATGTAACATGCTGTGTGTACACAGGTACATCAATAAATATTAGGACAAACAGGTCATAAAACATGTGGAAAAATATTTCATACTTAATTAGATGCTTTTTTAATGAAAACACAATTGCATTGGTGATGTTAGAAAATACAACTTTTGCCCGATTTAACACAACTTCCAGTATAAACCACAGCCAATTCCGGTTTTCTATCCAAATACGGATACAGATATGGAGAATTTTGCAGATATAAACACAGATACAAGTAATGATGTCTCTGTACACCTCTAGTATAGATAGAGACAACATGACAACAGACAGGCTTTCTCTCCTAAGCAAAAAGTGCACTGCACCTACTTCAGATGTCACTGTTAAGTTGATTATTAGCCAGCAAGTAACACTGATATTTGAAGTAACCTATGGGCAGTGCACTCAGGGCTCTCTATATATTCACTTTTTTGATTAATTCCTTCTCATGTTTTACTATTTTTTTTGCTTATCAAACAAATTATCCTGCCTTAACAAATAATATCATTTTTATGATGTTTTGATGGAAGCAGGTGGGTATGCAAATGCAGTGCTGTAGAACAGACAACAATAGATAAAGTGGAGCTACTACAGATGTTCCATGTTTGCACATAATGACTTTTAATCAGTATTATTACATTGTTTTAAAAATATTGGTCAACGATCACCCTCCTAAAGTTGACAGATACAGTGGAAACAAAAGCAGAACCCATGGCAAAGACTATCAACAGTCAGATCTATGTGGTGCCTGAAAATAATCAATTTTTATAGTTATGAGCACTGTGGTAACTTAAAGAATGAAATCAACCATAAAATTGCGATGAGCTTCTTTCACATGGGTTAATGAAGTAAGATGTCCAGAGGGAGATTAGAGTAGATTCATCGCTGCTTTGCTTTGAAAGGAGCCAGCTGTGGATGAATGACTTCCAGTGGGGGTATCTTAATTTTTATTCAGAATGAATCTGCAAATGTTAACTGACAGCACACTATATTTTGTTTTGTCCTAGAATATCCTAATACTACAGCATATTATGGCTTTAGGACTGGTGATGTCGCTCAGTCAGTTGGTCTAGGACTTTGTTCCAGACTGAAATATCTCAACAAACATTAGCTGGATTGCCATGAAATTTGGTTGAGACCTTCAGGGTGCCCAGAAGATGAATCCTAATCACTGTTGTGATTCTCTGACTTTTCCTCTAGCATCACCAGTAGATCAAAAATGTCTTCTCAACAATGTTTCAACAATACCTCATCAATCAAGGTTCCCATACAATGTATCCTAGTGACTATGGTCATAGCTCGACTTTTCCCCTGGTGCCACCATGAGGTTAGCATTTGAATTTTTTTCATTGAAATATTGCAACAACTATTGGATGGCTTATCATAAAAGTTGATAAAGACATTCATGTGACCCTCAGGATGAATTTTAATCACTTTGGTGATCCTCCAGGTCAAATTTTAGTTTCTTCAGTGATCTGGTTTATAACCAAAATGTGTGTTACAAATGGCATTCCCTTCAGTTGTACTTCAGTTGTATTAATTTAACATGTTAACATGCTAAACTAATATCAACATCTTAGCAATCATTTTGAGCATGTTAGCATGCTGATGTAAGTGTCTTGTTAGAGTTATATTTACTAACTCACAGGATTTGGTAAAGGAAAAGATTTGGTTGTGGTTGAAAACTGAAAAAATCAACGATGACTTGAAGCAGCTCACAGACCGTGTTTACTTGACAGCATGCCTTTTCCCTTGCTTTATCCATGCTGCTTTTGTTCTTAAACCTAACCAAACACACGAAACCCGGGCTCCCGTTTCAGAGCCCAACATTTTGTATGCCCACCATCCATCCCAACCACCTGCCTATGTTTTCAGTACTGTACATAAACATCACAAAATCTTACGATACCTCAAAAGGAGCTAGACAATGTCTCTGAGAAAGACATCTGGGGTAACCCAATTGGGCTGCAGCGACCACAACTCACACTTTTATAAATGGTGGAATAAAAAATGGACAATGTCTTAAAAAGAGGATTTTGCAAACAATGAAGAAAAATGGTTTTATGGAATTCCAGACAGCAGGAACCAATAGCTCACCCCAAACCTCCAGAGGTCCCTCAGGCAGTATCCTCCTTTTCTCCAAGGTATGGAAACATTAATTTTCTGGACAGCCAGAGGCAATATTACCATTAGGCAAAAGTAGGTGAAGGCTGTGAGATAGAAAGTGAAAAGGGACTATTCATATGTTTTAATAACACCCTTGTTCTTGATAGTATCAGAGTTATATGAATCTCAAGGTATAAGTTTGGATTAAAGGAGCTGAAAGAATGATTTATAGAACTGCATTCTAAATGAAGTTGAGGTAATGATAAACATTTGGCTAAAATAATTAGGTTAATTCTTGTTAAGAGTTCAGACCATGATTAGCATTCACTTGATTGGCTGAATTCTGATCACATGATTCCAGTTACACAGGCAAGCATTTGCATTTGGGCAACACATTCATGGGTTGCCTCTCATTACCTTATTTCACATGTCCTCATTCCCTAAACATATATGCTACTGAGAAATTCTTATCATAACCTGAATAATTACCTACATTACATTTACAAACAGTCAATAAATGCAGATGTAAATAATAAAAATAAATAAATGAAGCCTTGTTTGTCTTATGTGCTTTTGATGTCTGAGAAGAAACTTTACAAACTGTGCCTTGAGAAGAACCTCGCTACATTGTTGAACTGGCAATAGCAACTATGCAACCTTGTCACGATTTGGATAGTACATCACATTATCTGTGTAAAGTTTTAGTCTTGAAATGACAAATTTCCATTTTAATATCCAATTAAATGCCATATATCCTTCCTCTATTTGTCTTTTAACAGTCAGAATCTTTAGTAGAGTTTCTCTACATATCCTCCTCTGGCATTTGCTGAAATGACTGTTGTCTCACTTGACCACTAGACGCCATTTAATAATAAAAACTACGGGCAATAAAAAGCTGCTTGCACAAACAACCTGTGGGGTAGTTTTTAATGGAAGACTGTTTTTTCTAGTGTATCTGTCTGGTTTTGTTTACCCTCCCTCCCATCTCTGCTGTCTCTTTTTATTCTTTAACTCTGAAAACCCATCGGGCAGAAAACGTCTTTAACACAAAGGGAACCAGATGGAGTGGAAGCCCTAAACCATCTACAGGGAACACCGGCTACAGAAATACAAGTAAGACTGAGATGACCTCAATGCTGGATGCAAAGTGACAACACATTGCTTGACCTGATTTTACACAAACAAATCTCTCATTTTGTCTAAACAAGGAGCAGGTTTCTTCTCTGCTGGGTCCAATGTTCAGAGTCAATGATTTATACAGCTGTGGCAATGTTACAGTTGAATGAGTTAAAGGGAGCAGAAGTAGACCCAGCACAATTGTATGAATCAATAATATCTGTTAATACAGCTACACAACATAAGCTTCCCCATGTATTTGGTAGAAAAGTCAGTGGATGGAACTTGATGGTCACACTATACAGTGAGGGAAAAAAAATAAGGGGTGAAAAGGTGTCCTTGTTATGATCTGTCTCAGTTTAGAAACACTTAAATAGTGTGCCTTTGACTGCAGGCATACCTTACCTACCTTTGTCATCATGGTTATAATAATACAACTTATGGAATGGTCATGGTTTGGTCAGGTTTATGCACAAAAACAATTAGGTCAGAAACAGTTAGGTTTAGAACAAGATTGTGGATTAGGTTAAAATAGGAACTTCCTAAAGGTTAAAGGATGTTCAACAGCATGGTTACAATGATAAAGCACAGTCAGGTGATGTGAGGTCATAGTTAAAAGAAACAGGCAAGACAACTGGTTTCAGATGGGAAATGAATGAAAAGCACTGTACTGTGCAAAGTTCAGGTCATTCACGCTAAATGTCCTCCCTCAGAATGGGGTAGTAGAACTTATAGAACGTGGTGTTGACAGTTTAACTCTGGAAGACAAATTCACGGTGCACAACCACACGATTGTCAAAGAAAGAGATGAGCATGACAGTCTTCAGTCTGGGAGATCGGAGACTCTTCTACTGTGAAAACTGCTGTTTGGTTTCTGGGTTGTAGCTATAGATCCAACTCTAATCACCGTTGATTAACCTTTATATGAAGGTTGGGTCAACTTGGGCCTGTTGACAGAAATCTTTGCAGACTTTGACACAGTACTGCCTCTTCTCCATGGTGAAATCACAAACATGCACCTGCAAGTGGTCGCAAAAATGCACGCAAGACAAGTCCAGCTGTTGATCGTGCCACATATTACAGAATACTGACACAGGAAAGTTATGAACTCATCAGAAGTCCCTCTTCACATCTATCCAGATCTTCAGCTACATTGTTCATCACCTCACCATCACCACCACCAATGACTGACTCCACACTGGGGGATTTTTCTGTACAGCTGATGGAGTAACTATGCCTTAAAATTACAATGTCATGATGAGGTTCAGTTGACTCCTCACATATCTCTTCAACTTTTTCTGTTGTGCACACTATGACAAATAAATTCCTTTCATTACTCATTAAGCCTCTTTCTAAATTAAGATTCTCAAATGAAACATAACTGGATCAGCTTTTAAGCCTCAGGTTTCTTCCAAGTACTGTTCATGCTGAAGTTGCACCTTAGATTCTAGTTGAGTAGTAAAATATTGTTTAAAATGTGAATGATGTAAACAACCACAGGAACAACATGCCGAAATATCTTCATTGACCTTTTTTCTCCACATAATAAAAACCTTGGGTGAGCACTGAGGTGGACATACATTTCCTTACACCCACTGGTACCAATTGACAATGACAATGATGAGAGACACTGCCTGTGCACAGGAAATAGGAACTGAAAAATCACAAGAAATCCCTCAGCTTAGATATAGTTGTCAATTAGGCCCATCAGCAGTAAATGGATGATTTTCATGTCCGTTGCTTATGTCAACAGCTAAAAAACATGGCATACCCCACAAAATCTGAAATAAAAAATGAGTTCAATTAATTTGTGAAACATTTATAAAGGCAAGTTTTTAGATCATAAAGATGAAATGATTGGTTTGTAATGTATTAATTTTGCAGAATTTTCTAAACTGCACATGCAGGAGTAATTTCCACAGCAGATATATATGTATGTATGTATGTATGTATATTTCGTGTGTGTAGTTCCATGCTGGATCACTTAACAGGCCAGATTTCTGCCTCAGACTGGGTCTCATTGGACAGACTGTGCTCAGTGAAATAAACCACATTTCTGGCCAGAACATTCTAGCTATGTGGGATGCACAACTTCATCAACTTTACTGTGTACTTGACAAGAGAATGCTCATAAAACCATGAAATGTGTGGTTTCTTGGTGTGCTGTGTTCTGTGTTCATTTCACTATTTTCAACTAATGCCAAGCAGCGCTGGTTATGGCTCACTGCAGTCCAACATCCAGAATACGAAATCAACACACCAGAGAAGGTGACACATGCACTTTGTATGTGCAGTGACCATTTAACTATAAACAACAACTTAACAAAGGAGTCCCAATACAGGACAAGGCTCCTGTGGAGAGGCCACCAAAAGAGGACCTTGTCAAAGAGTCACAATACAGATCACAATTTGAGAGAAAATAGATCCAAAGTCATCAGATTTTATGTCAGTAACATCTAGGAAGATACTTTTTTGTCTGTGCACTCAGTTGTTCCCATAAACAGTATATTGGTTTCAAGTTGATGTGATGTCTACCTTTATGGAAGGAATTGAATTTACTCTGATAGTAACTTACTGCTGATCACAGTATAACAGAATTATGATTTTATGTAGTGTGTTTTTGTCACCATGAAGGATTCATAGATCACTCCATGATTTTAACACTATTGAAACTCCAAAAATAAGTAACTTTAACAAAAACCAATGTGTATGTGTGTTTCATTATGATGCATTAGCCATGCTGAGTAAACTTGTTTCTGTGAGTTTTAATAGTGTACTGAAATGAACAGAAATTAATGATCCCCTGGGAAAAGTCATCTAAAACTTATAGCGTCACTTGCGTTTGTTGGGAATGCAAATTATAAGAAAACAGGATTTACAGTGCAAAGGCACTGGAATGGTGCTTTAACATATAAACTTTCTCATTAGAAACACAGGGTTACCTCCATATTAAGTTATTTAAATACCTTTCATTAGAACAACCAACCACATTTTGAATTTGGTTGGTTATTCTAATTAACTACTGTGACAAAATTGCTCCCATTTCTGTCTCTCCCTTTCCCCTCTCTGAAACACACATTGTGGTGAGTACAAAGTGAACCACATGACTGCTGTAAACTGAGAGTGCCCAGTGGGGAAAGACTGGAAGGGAGCATTGTGAGGTTGGTTCACAAAGTTAAACACTGAGATACATTTATAGCAGAGAAGCAAAGTAAATACAGTCTGTACTGTATATCAAATATACTGTTTGTCATTATTGATTGCAATTGGCTTTACTCATCTCTTTTTTTAGACATAATGAAAAGTGAAGAGGAAGATTACCCAGTTCCTCATATCTAGTGTGTGGTGTAGTCTGAGATGCTGGTCATGACTACTTTGTTGTTTGTAAATCAACAATTCCGAGAGGAAATATGTTCTAATATTTTCATTGGTGTAATGTTTGATTTATCCATGTGTCCAAAGGATTCTTTCTCAGGATTTTTAAACTGTTACATTTACCTCTTATCCTCTCCATTAGGATATAGGAGCAGATCACAAATATATTATTGCCCCAAGCCCTTCATTGTTTTATACTACAAACCAATAATATCAATTTTTTTATACACAAGAAATCTAAGCACTGCAGTGCCTGAGCGATGCTGCTGACAGGTGGTGACTTTAGTCACTGCAGGATCCTGCTATTATAGAAACTAATCCTTTTGAAAAGACTGCTTAAGAAATAAATCCTGGAAAAATAATCTTGCAGAACAAAACCCATTTGTGGCCACTCTTGCATAATTAAAGATAGCAAATGGTTTATTATTATTTTTATTTATCTGGTATTTTATATTTTTGCACTGTAAAGAAACATTTTCTGTTCTGCTCCTGCCTTGAAAAGCCACTTTTTCTATGACAACTCAATCCACAATCATTCCCTAACATAATCTGGTCACAATTACATTTCCTACAAAAGTTATTTGTTTCTGCAGTTTAGCTGTATATAAGCACAATTCCTGGGAGATAGTATTGCTGTTGGAGGAATGTATGGAACTCCTCAGGTGACACTTGAAGGAAAAAAAAATACATCGTGTGGCCATGAGTTAGTAATGTGTGGGAGCAATATCCTATTCTGTGTTCATGAAGTGTCCCTTACTAATAATTACTCAATGCCTAATGGCAAGTGACTGAAGTATGTCATTGTAATTCATTCCAAGGTTAAAATGAAATAAAATCAAGTCAAAATTGTCCATGTTTGCAAGCGGCTACTGGTGATACACCTGCCAGTAAGTCAATAAACAGCTGGCTAATAACAATTTCATAGTGGCCACAAGTCATTGATCTTGTTCCCTCAACTTATTAAAGTGTGGCCATGACTTAATGATTTCGTTCCCACACATTATTAACTTGTGGCCACGCAATTATTTTTTCTTTAAATGTCACCAGAGTACACAGACGTTTGATGGAAATGACTGTTAATAATTTACTATAAATTTCTTTTACACCTCTCCTCTTACTTGGTTAACTTGCATATTTTCTCATTTCATTCTCTCTGAAGAATTATTGCAACATATTCTTATTGTTAATCTTGATGGTTGAAACCAGACTGTGAAGCTTAAAAACGACTGACTGACAGCAATATTTCTACAAAAGATGAGAAAAAACATGTTGGTTGTCCCCCGGGGGATACTCGATTGCAAAAGTATTTCATAAAAGAGATGTGAATTTAAGAAAACATCCTCAAGTTTCAAACGGCTGGTGTAACGTTATTTGGAGGAGACTTTTGAAGTCAGGCATGAAAGAAGTTTAGAGAGATCTAGACCTAAAGCTGGGAACAGCAGGAAAAATGAACTAAGAATGCAGATGTATTCTCCATTTTTTTTAAAAAGGAAATCTAAAAATGTTGACATAGTGGAAGCGCATTAGAGTTCTGCCTGTGGTGGCAAGCCATTTTTTAGAGTCGCAGAGGAAAAATGTATGTAGTCAACAGCATCAAAGAAAATGGAGAGCTCAAAAAGGATTAGAATATAGAAATCCTCAGCAATGGCAGTTAGTAGAGGGTCATAGTCATAGTGAAGAGAAGAAAGGGAGTCTTTCAGTGCTGTGGAGTTCCCTAAGACCAGACCAAATTCTTCAAAATGCTCATTTAATCAATCAATCTATCTATCTATCTATCTATCTATCTATCTATTTGAAATTATTTATTTATTTAATTTAAAGGAAACTTTATTTTATTAATATAATTTAAAGGAAACTCTAAATCCCTTGGGAGAAGTTCAGTGCAGGTGTATGTTTACATTAGATTAGATTAGTATTAGATTCTATTACCACCAGAGTACTGTGACCACCTGCACCAATTTACAGTATGGGAACTGCAAGGTCTCTGAACTTACAGCAAACAGTGAGAACAACTCCCCTTCATAAAACAAATTAATGTATGTTGGACCAACAAGACCCTCAGCATTGCAAATGACCCCACCCACCCAAGCCACAGCCATCTCACCCCCTTACCATCAAACTAGAGGTAAAAGAGTATCAAGACTTCCTTTGCCAAGTGTAATCCTGTAAGGATTCTCAACAAGGGGTCCAAATAATCCAAATAATTCCATCCAGTCTAGTTATGAGGAGATAACCACATACAATTTAATTTCTATCTAATTTTCTAAAATCTAGTTTGTCTCAAAGGAGTAGAGAGGTTCAATGTGGGATCCAGCTGTGGTCCTCCTATATATATATATATATATATATATATATATATATATATATATATAT